>CM067369.1:11982142-12031713 GCA_034401795.1 Chaetoderma sp. LZ-2023a | reverse complement strand
CGCAATGACACGTGTGTTATCTGCAAATGCGCTTAGCCACAATACACCTTCATAATCTTACTGATCTGCAAATGTGCTTAGCCACAATATACCTTCATAATCTACTGATCTGCATATGCGCTTAGCTGCAATATACCTCCATAATATACTGATCTGCTTGAACCTGTTTATTATAGACCTGCCTGTACAATGGAAGAATCTAGTTTTAACTATGCCCCGCCCATCTCTACTATAGGTCCACCCACGCTAGGCCCGTGTTGGGAACAATTGATTCCTGCACTCTCTGAATCTCAAATTTCAGAATACTATACAGATGAGCAGTTGAATATTTTGAAAGTAATTTGACTGTGTGCTGTTGCTGCCTATGGCAACAACAGCGCCCATTCAAATTACTTTCAACATATTCAACCACATATTTATTAAATAGTAAAGACATACAATTTGTATAACAGCACTTTGTCCGCCATCAATTATGCGTTCGTGACGAACATAGCTACGTCATTCATGACGTAATTGATTATGACGTCAGCCTACATGTCACGTAGCAACATAGACAGAAACAGAATCCTGTCAAATTAGTTTCAAAATATTCAACAGATCGATCACAAAGCGTGGGTGTAGCTTAGCTAGAGATAGACAGGGCATAGCTAAAACTGGATTCAACCATTGATTGTGAACGATAAATGAACTAGAATTAGTGTTCATTTTGTAATGGCCGGGTACTGAACCATTTAAGAAACCAACTCGTTTGAGCAAAGACTTGTTGGCAGTTAGTAATTGTTTAAGAAAATTGTCACCAGACTGTACCTTAAGCCAGCCATTAGCGTATCTTATTTTGTGCTGCAGCAAATGGACTGGGAGGCTGAGCTGGCAATTGTTATTGGGAAAGCCGGGAAACGCATCCAGGTAAATACTATTTAGTGTAGGAGACTAGGAGTCAAGTGAGATTTAAAGTAAACAACGCATATCTTCACTGTATAAGATATTTAATTTAATAGACTATCAACGATCCCGGTTTGGATACCATGAAAATATTATTTTATGTATAAATGATAACACAGGGATGGATCCAGAGTGGGTGGGGGCTGCATGGGGTGCGTCCACCCCCCCCCCCCCGTCCACCCCCACCGCACCCCTACCCACCCACATCTCAACCCACCTACCCTGGGAGAGGTGCCCTTCCCAGCCTGGCGTGTCCTTTCTCCTACCAACACATTTCAACTGTTCCACTAGTAGGACCACAACCACCACGCGTTCTAATACATCATTACGTCCATAGTTAATCTTTAGTAAAGTTATATGCAACTGTCTACTAGTTTGCACACGCCCCCCCCCCCCAAATTTCAAGGCCACAAAAAGCGACACAAAATATTTTTATCTTTAATTTGTGGGGCCCCTGTGTAACCTTAAGCTATATGCGTATAGATGCGTCTGATATCGCCAAATCACATCACACAGCCCTTCGACCTCAGCAGCGGCCTTGGAACAGGACTCTAGCTTTCTCGAGATTCTAACGACAGTTCCGAGGGCCTTGTTAGTGTATAAGAATTTAAGAATGTTTACGCTGTGCCTCCTGAGTCCTAAGTTCGGCCGTGGTCGACTGCTCGCCATTCACGAACGCAGAAAAAGTGTCGTCATACTATAACAAGATGTGGAACTAGGCCGCAAATCTTTCATTTCACGAAAGAAAAGGAACCCTACAGGTATTGTAAGTTATTGCATATTTCGAAACTAATTTATTACAAGCTATTGTTGCCGTATGCAGCGACACCTTCCAGTCACATTAGCTTCAAAATATTCAGAGCACGTTATCGATATGCATCCAGCCAGGATCTATCCCATTCATATTTCATATATATTCAGTGACTGCTTGGACTGAAACCTGTTACTTATATTTCTTATCCCAACCGGACTGAAGCCATACATGTAAGCGCCCAGGGAAACAATAGCATTATGCCTAAGATATTGCTGCCCTGGGCAGTTATGCAGCAATATATTCCAGCATAAAACAGCAACCATCTTGAGCCAAGTAAGGTAAAAATTACTCTGTGACTGTTGAAAATCAATTGTTCTCAGATTTAATGCTACGAGTAACTAGGCCCATTCTTAGTACCGTCACCACCATGATATGATGGATCAATGAGTAACTAGGCCCATTCTTAGTAACGTCACCACCATGACGTGATGTACCAGTGAGTAACTAGGCCCATTCTTATTACCGTCACCACCATGATACGATGTACCAGTGAGGAACTAGGCCCATTCTTAGTACCGTCACCACCATTATACGATGTATCAATGAGTAACTAGGTCCATTCTTAATACCGTCACCACCATAATATGATGTATCAGTGAGTAACTAGGCCCATTCTTAGTACCGTCACCACCATGATACGATGTATCAATGAGTAACTAGGTCCATTCTTAGTACAGTCACCACCATGATATTATGTATCAATGAGTAACTAGGCCCATTCTTAGTACCGTCACCACCATGATATGATGTACCAATGAGAAAAGCATCACCATCGCTCATCCAAATGTAAAATTATATTTAATTGGATAAAAATTGAATAATTTAGGAGCCAACCAAGGGTCCATATCTATCTTTGGAAATACAACAGAGGCCATCTGAGAGCACCTAGATTTCACAATTTCCCGGGATTATCTATCGATGGCCTGGGACTTTCAGAGATGCTCTTTTTGTTTCCCCCTGCCCTAACCAATTCCCGGATCCGCCCCTGTAACAAAACTATTTTAAACGAATTTTGCCCTAATTCCATATCTCCAACTAAGGTGATTCTATCACATTTTGCCCTAATTCCATATCTCCAGCTAGGGTGATTCTATCACATTTTGCCCTAATTCCATATCTCCAGCTAGGATGATTCTATCACATTTTGCCCTAATTTCATGTCTCCAACTAGGGTGATTCTATCACATTTTGCCCTAATTCCATATCTCCAGCTAGGATGATTCTATCACATTTTGCCCTAATTCCATATCTCCAGCTAGGATGATTCTATCACATTTTGCCCTAATTCCATATCTCCAGCTAGGGTGATTCTATCACATTTTGCCCTAATTTCATGTCTCCAACTAGGGTGATTCTATCACATTTTAATTCAGTATAATCTTAACATATTTATAACACGGTATTCGTATAATTGTGTAACCTCGGAAAGCATAACAGATGCGAATGAACGCGCATCATGGTGAATCAATGGAATATATACATTTACATATGTCTACATCAATATATGCACATAACCATGCTTATATACACTTGTGCAAAAGTTAAGCACCACCCTATTTTTACGCACATGCGAGGGTATATTCATGTGCTATGAAGAAAGCAATAGCATAAACATTTATGTACCCATCCATCTTAGTGCAAGAGGTAATAATGCAACTAGAGGAATGCTGATTATGATGGTGGGGAAACACTGTATGTTTTTGTTTGAACTTGAAAACGAGGTCTGAATATGGTTACGTTGACACAACTGACAACTATTGCCCTACAGTTGACACAGGTGGCTAGATTGTCATTAATGGTGTCTGAAAACGAAGTTTAACATCTGTGCACGAGTTTGAGACTGTCATTATTAATACCGGGTATATCCACCTTGTGCCTGGATGACGGCCTGGACACGACGTCTCATGCTGGTCACCAACCGACTGATACGCCATTGTGGTATTCGTTGCCATTCAAGATGGAGTGCGTCTGTTAATTCCTGTAGGTTCTGCACAGGAGGATCCCTCCTTCTCACCATGTTTCCCAGAATGTCCCAGATATGCTCAATAGGGTTCATGTCAGGGCTCCTTGCTGGCCATGGTAGGGTTTCGATGGCATTCTGGCGGAGGTATTCATGCACAGCTCTAGCACGATGTGGTCAGGCGTTGTCATCCATGAATATAGGGTGGGTTCCAGGTGCATGATTTACAAAATGAGGGACCACAACTCTATCCAGTATGGAATCTTGATATCTTTGTCCATTTAGTGTTCCAGGTACAGTCAACAGATCCAGCTTACAATCAAATGAGATGCACCCCCATATCATAACGGAACCTCCACCAAATGGAACTTCTTCCATGATGTTACGTTGGTCGTACGCCGTGCGTCTGGACCTCCATACACGAGTTCGACCATCTGTGGCATGAAGCAGGAACCGACTTTCATCGGACCAGTGTACCCGTCTCCAGGATCTCATGTTCCAGTGTCTTCTTTCGTTGCACCACCTCAGACGCTCCTCTTTGTGGTGTGCAGTGAGGATAGGACGTCTGACAGGTCTCCTAGCTTTCATGCCAGCAGCATACAGTCTCCTTTTGACGGTAGACATTGACACTCTATTGCGCGTTTCACATTGCTGGCTGAGCACTCTGCTGTTGGTGAATGGAGATCTCCTAACAAGGCGTACTAGGGCTCGATCATCACGAGCAGTCGTCTTCTTCGATCTTCCAGATCTAGGCCTGTCCTTCACCTCGTTAGTTTACCCATGTTTTGCAATCAAACGACTGATTACAGTATGGTTAATGTTCAGCTGTCTGCCAATCTCTCTGCATGACATACCAGTGGTATGCATGCCTATGGTTTGCCATTTCACACGATCACTTAACCTTCGTCTTGCCATAGCGGTTCACAATCAAGAGCTAATTCTCTCTGTACAAATAAACCACGGTCATGAACACAAAATTCCTAATCTTGTCGCCTAAATCTGTATGTAATGTTCTACACCTCAAACTGGACTTTTACATAACTGAACACGTGTGCTGTTTCCCGCCACGCACGGACATCAAGCGGCGTGAAGTCATGCATGCATGTGCATTTCGTACTTGGAATTATGTCAGCTAACGCGGGGACAAAAGTATGGCAGCCTAGTTGTACCATCATGTTTCTACGTTTTACTGTTTTTGCTGGTGCTTAACTTTTGCACAGGTGTATAGTAGTATTTATGGCTCTCTAAAAAGCTCTTTAGGAAGTGGGGAAATACACCTTGCCTCTCTTTATTCCCTGTTGTCAATATTATTTTCGTCACATGATAGACAAAAGTATGCATCGCTCGTTCCATTGGATCCATCGGAGATGAACGAAGTGAAAAATATAGATGCAGAAATAGGACAATAATTCCAAAATGAAAATTATGTTGTGAATAAAAGTCAGATTTGATTGTGTGCAGTGGTCCTTTCCACTTTAAGCCATGCCCCGCCCATCTCTAACTAAGCTCTACCCACGCTTCGCCAGGGTTGGGATCGATCGATCTATGAACTCCCTGACTATCAAATTCCAGAAAACTATACAGATAAGCTGCTGAATATTTTGAAACTAATTTGACTGGTTGCTGCCTATGGATGGCTTAACTGGAAGGGTCCATGGGAAGTGGTCACGCAATAGGATATATCGACTGTTCCATGGCGGTTATTTGTGGACTGAAAGCCATTGCACAAACTCATAGTGTTGGTGAATGCTGCTTTCTAATGGACATTTCCAGTTCATCCATCAATCATATGACGTCATAATCAATTACGTGACGTGTAGGATGACGTCATAATCAATGACGTCATGAATGACGTAGCTAAGTACGTCACGAATGCTTAATTGAAGAAGCGTTGTTGTACAAATTGTCTGTCTTTACCATTTAATAAACATGGCTGTTGAATATTTTGAAAC
Source organism: Chaetoderma sp. LZ-2023a (assembly GCA_034401795.1). Classification (NCBI taxonomy): domain Eukaryota; kingdom Metazoa; phylum Mollusca; class Caudofoveata; order Chaetodermatida; family Chaetodermatidae; genus Chaetoderma; species Chaetoderma sp. LZ-2023a. Next base: position 12,026,045 of record CM067369.1, on the reverse strand, counting down.
TAATCTGACTGGGCGCTGTTGACAGCACCCAGTCAAATTGGTTTCAGAATATTTAACAGCTAACCTGTATAGTTTTCGGGAAATTGAGATTCAGAGAGTACAGGGATTGATCGATCCCAACACAGGCAAAGCGTGGGTGGATCTTAGCTAGAGATGTGCGGTGGGTTTCACTAAAACTGGATTCCTCTGTTGAGAGCGTGGAAATGAAAGATGGCAGCTCGTTGTTTGTACGTATGCATATCATGACGTGAAGTTACCTTAAACGATGATGTGAGTTGTAGTCCCTACTTAGTTCAATCTTGACACTACGTGGGACTTTAGTGTGTGAGTGACATGCCGCATATGACGTCGCAAAAATAGATCACATATACGTCATTATTTCATAAAACACACAACGATTCACATGAAAGGTTCTCAGTTAATGATACACACATCCTTTGTTCACTATCTGGCAACCCGTCACCAATATGGCGATCGATTTCCAATAGAAAACTGATCACCTGTATGGGACTTAATCAAGATAATTGATTCAATCGATGTCTTATAAGACAACATTTATCTCTCTTCCACCATTATTCCAATAAAAACTGGCGACATCTGCCGGATTTGGAAGACATCTCTTCAAACAGCCATTTGTGATAAATCAGTTTTATCCATAAAAATTTACATGTACAACCGCATTCAGTAGGATACCTATTCTAGAAGCAAATTGAGATAGTGCCAGTACAAGAGCTAATACCAGTGACACCGCTTCCAGCATTAGCATTGTTTTATATTGAGTTCTATGTATGTGCTGTGTTAGCCCTGACTATAGTTACCTAGTTACAGGTGACTCAACGATCGTCAGAATTTTAAAATGTGAAATCAGAATTCCCAGGTTTGTGCATTTTCAAATGTGGATTTCTCGCTTATTTCTTAGTGTATGCGCGCACTGTTTCTATGTGTATGAAATGGATTTCATCCACGCATGTCATATAAATGACTATCGAATTTATGTTGTCATACATACCTTAACCGCTGTGCCTATTTTAAAAAACACCTGTTTGGCGGGACCTCCTATCCAGAAAGTTAAATATTGACTTCTTTCGGAGTCCATTTTGGATTTCAGAGAATATCCTGGAATTAACTGCTGCGCCGATTTCAATCAAGGGCTCTAGAGGGGTAGGCGAGAATTGTATTGGATTTCCATAAAACAACTGCTTTATCATTAATTGCCCGATCAATTTTAATAAACCTTTTGCTTGGAAGACCCTAGCGATGTCGTCCTCAGAGCGTCTATACAATTTGATTGGTCAATTCTTTCATTAAGCGTTTGATGGGTTTCAGTAAAACTTTTCTGGAAGGGCTCTCCCTTGATAGGTTTAAGAACTTCTAGCAGAAATAATACTGGTCATTATTTAAAGGATTGGGTGGGTGGGTGGGTGGGTGGGTGGGTGGGTGGGTGGGTGGGTGTCATATTAGCTATCTGAATATGTCTAATAAATCTTTTAAAAGACTTCTCAATTTCAACCAAACTCCGCTGTTCGCTGGGAGGACTTCAGAGTGTTAGGCTTAAAAATAGAGATATGACTGGTCAATATTTTAACAACAATTTTGAGTTTTTCTAAAGACTTCCTATTAGAAATCAGGCTACACCCACACCCACCCTATCCACTTTAACCGAAGACGATGGAACGTCATCGTCCTAGTGCACGGTCTCGCCCTCCTGCTCTGCTCCCGTATCCACAAACAGCGGAGCGATGTGAGTGGGCGTATGTTAGTCCGATGATGGTACGTGTGGACTAGGAACCTCTGGGCAAACGTCTGATTGGCCAATTTGCTCATATTTGTTTGATTGGCGTCTATGGAGTCCTCGATTCCTGGTCCCATGAACTGGCCAATTTGCTCGGCGATAATTTTCTATTCACTGAGATTGCCAGTATGCCAAAGAACTGCTTGCACAATTCTATCCAATCTGCAGTAAGAAACCGTATCTACCATAGGGTGAAGGGTTAGACTTCGCATCTTGCTAAGCTGTAAGTCCAATCTTTGCTCGAATACATTCGTTCAAGGTGAGCACCACATATGCCCTTACACTTAATTACAGCTAGCAAGGAAAGTAATGTGTTTTCGTAAAAACATCACATCCTTTCAATTTCCAGGAATCGGACGCCATGAATCACGTGTTTGGATACACAGTTGCCAATGACGTCAGTGACAGGGACTGGCAGTTTAATAAAAATAGAGGCCAGTTTTTGATCGGGAAGTCCATGGATACATTCTGTCCACTCGGCCCAGCTATAGTAATGAAGGAGGATTTGCCAGGTGAGCCGGTATGATACACATTGCCACCGCATTCTTGGATTACGGAGTGGATAGGTGTAGGCCTTACAGTAAGAAAGTATTTGATTAAACACCGGTGTCAATTATTTAGCTTCATCTGACAATTGTGTTAATTCTGAAAGTTATTATATTAAAAATTTGAGATACGATAACTAGTTATCACCAAGGTTACGTTGTCTGCGATAGGAACAGCTAAGCAGATCCGGACAGCATTACTTTCAAATCGATCCACCACCACTGCCGCGCGCGCCGCCGTCCGCCATCATAATTCACAACGACACCATCGTCACCATCGTCACCACCACCACCACCACCACCACCACCACCACCACCACCACCAACAACAACAACAACAACAACAACAACATCAACATCATCAAATGAATTCACCACCACCACCACCACCACCACCACCACCACCACCACCACCACCACCACCACCACCACCACCGCCGCCGCCGCCGCCGCCGCCGCCTCCACCGCCGACGACGACGACGACGATAATACCAACACCATCATCATCATCATTATCATTATGATCATCATCATCACCATCGTCACCACCACCATCTCCACCACCAACACCAACGCCGCCATCGCCGTCGTCGTGATCATCATCATCATCATCATCATCATCATCATCATCATCATCATCGACGTGGCCTTTAATACAATGTGCTATCTTGTGTTTAGACCCTCACAATCTCGGAATATGGTGTCGCCTGAATGGCGTGACAAAACAGGAGAGCAACACGAGTCAGCTAGTCCATAAATCTGAAGCAATAATAGCATTCGTGTCCAGGTGAGCTAAACACATGACAATTTCCTACGAGAGAGCCTACATGGCTATCTATTGGACTAACAGATGATGGCCACATCATGATGGGTCCAATAAGAATTGTCCTATCATAAAGTACGGTCACATCATGATGGGTCCAATAAGAATTGTCTTATCATAAAGTACGGTCACATCATGCTGGTTCCAATAGGAATTGTCCTATCATAAAGTACGGTCACATCATGCTGGTTCCAATAAGAATTGTCGTATCATAAAGTACTGTCACATCATGCTGGGTCCAATAAGAATTGTCCTATCATAAAGTACGGCCACATCATGATGGGTCCAATAAGAATTGTCCTATCATAAAGTACGGCCACATCATGATGGGTCTAATAAGAATTGTCCTATCATAAAGTACGGCCACATCATGATGGGTCTAATAAGAATTGTCCTATCACAAAGTATGGCCACATCATGATGGGTCCAATAAGAATTGTCCTATCATAAAGTACGGCCACATCATGATGGGTCTAATAAGAATTGTCCTATCATAAAGTACGGCCACATCATGATGGGTCTAATAAGAATTGTCCTATCACAAAGTATGGCCACATCATGATGGGTCTAATAAGAATTGTCCTATCATAAAGTACGGCCACATCATGATGGGTCCAATAAGAATTGTCCTATCACAAAGTACTTGTGTGGATTTCATAAACGTGTCACGGCACTTGCTAAAAAATTGAAGAATCCAGTTTTAGATACGCCCCGCCTATATCTAGCTCAGCTCCACCCACGTATTGCCTGTGTTGGGGTGAATCGATCTCCGCACTCTCTGAATCTTAATTTCCAAAAAATCTTACAGGTAAGCTAGTGAATATTTTGAACTAATGGCAGCAACGGCGTCCAGTCGGAATTAGTTTCAAAATATTCAACAGCATGTTTATTAAATAGTAAAGACATATAATTCGTACAACGCTTAGTCCGCCATCAATAATGAGTATTGTAATCATTGGAAATTAGTAGTAAATTTATCAAAGCAAAAGTGATGGTCTTATCCAAAAATAAACGATTAAAGCAAGGGACATTTTACCTAGGAGATGAACAGATTGAAACTGTAGGTGAGTATTTATTATTAGGAACACTTCAAAAGTAATAGCAGTTTTTACTCATGCAGAAAGCGAAATATTAAACAGGGAAATAAAGCTATGTTCCAATTACTCAGAAAAATCAAAGAACACGGTATAGCATACCGATTGACCTCCAATGGAGCCTATTCGACAGCATGATAACGACAGTTATCTTATATGGGTCCGAAGTATGGGGGTTCGAAAATCGAGATATGTTCGAAGGTTTCAAAATTCAATTTTTTAAATGCCCTCTACATGCAAAGAAATGCACTCCAAATATGATGATGTATGGCAAAACTGGTCGTTATCCGCTGAGTATAAGGTATGTTAAAAACGAATATGTGACGGTTCTGGGCAGATCTGGTTAACGCAGGTAACGCAAATTGTCAGTCGAGAGCGGGAAAATGACCAAAACTTCAACTCCAAATGGCTTCAGAAAATAAAATCGATACTTCATGAAATAGGAGAAGACTTAATCAATGCTGACTTTAGCCCAAAAAATCGCTTAGTGCAACTGACAAAGGAAGAGTTACAAACGCAGTAGACCCTATGTCCAAACGTGGAAAACTCAGCTTCAAGCATCTATCAGGTTAGCTTTCTATAAGGAAATCAAGGAGGAGCTTCAATTTGACAAATATCTGATTGCAGTACCTGCTAAGGACATCATATATTTTTTCACTTTAGGACCTAAAACCATAAATTGGCAATTGAGACTGGACGATGGACAAGAACAGACAGAAATGACAGACTATGTACTGTTTGTAATACACTGGATGACGAAGAACACTTTCTCTACGACTGCAGCAAATACAATGACGTAAGGACAAAATATATGCCACAGTATTATATCACAAGTACAAATACAGAAAAAACAAAGGAACTTCTAAGAATATGCAATGGACCTATCCTCAGAAATTTATGTAAATTGCTTAAATTTGCTAAGAAACCCATCGCACAATAAAATAAACATATCCTGCGAAATAAAAATACAATAGAATAATTATAACATAGGACTCGAATAAGGTAATGAACGCAACCATAATGTTTTAAATTTTAAAATAACTGTGTGATCTGTATTTAAAATGTAATGTATTCACTACCGCCACCATTATTTAGTAATTGATTGTGACGCCAGTCTACACGTCACGTAGTTGATTATGACGTTATATGATTGATTGATTGATTGATAAACTAAAATCCTCCATTGTCCTGCTGGAGTAAATCTATATTGCCGCGACGCTGTCGTGTTGGCGCACTAATTAAAGTTAGAGAATTGCACGTAGCGACAAACAAGTTCTATGAAATTTATAACTTTGGCCCGCAATGAAGCTCTCCAAGTTTCTTCATCGATTCATATGACGTCATAATCAACTACGTGACGTGTATGGTGACGTCATAATCATGACATCATGGGTGATTCGATATAGTCCGTCTTTAAGCTTAATAGTCTGACACGTTGTACGAATTGTATGTCTTTGCTATCTAATAAACATGTTGTTGAATATTTTGAAACTAATTTGACTAGACACCAGAAATAGCATCCCAGATTTAATGTAAAGTAAATTAGCGGCCCAAAAGTGGAAATGGCGGCCATTATTGGGGGCCATATTGAATTGTCCCTAATGTAATACACGTGCACCCATATAAATTGTTTCAATAGATTGCGTGACCCTTAACGCCTATATCCAGACACCAAAATGTCAATCCTTTGTTTAATGTTAAACGAGTTAAAGCGGAAAACATGAAATGGCGGACATCTTGGACGCCATCTAGAATTTCTGAAAACGATTAAAGGTGAGCAAGGTCTACCCAGCAGATTCTGAGAGGACAACAATGGCTATAGAAAGCAATCAAACTATATACAACATTTCCAGGTTCCGCCATGTTTCTCCCGGACTGTTATAACCATAACCCATAAACGTTTGCCTAAAAGTAGTCGAATTAAGAAAAAGTTGATATCTGACAAATTAAACGGTCATTTCCTTGGCATCCACAAAAAATCATGGAGCTGTTCGCCGTACTTCATAAATCAAGTGTCAAACAAAGGTTGCCAGAACCGGACAACTACAAGACTATCAGATACATAAGTCACATATCGCATCCCTCTATTGATAATACTAATTTGTAATATTGCAGGCTTTGTACGAGTGTATGTAGGTGTCGAATACTTTATGTGCGTGCGTGCATGCGCGTACGTATTGATTACTTTATGTGGGTGTGTATGTAAGTATTGAATACTTTATGTGCGTGTGTATGTAAGTATTACATACTTTATGTGCGTGTGCATGTAAGTATTGATTACTTTATGTGGGTGTGTATGTAAGTATTGAATACTTTATGGGCGTGTGTAGGTAAGTATTGAATACTTTATGTGCGTGTGTATGTAAGTATTACATACTTTATGTGCGTGTGCATGTAAGTATTGATTACTTTGTTTGCGTGTGTATGTAAGTATTGCCTACGTTATGGGCGTGTGTATGTAAGTATTGATTACTTTATGTGCGTGTGTATGTAAGTATTGAATACTTTATGGGCGTGTGCATGTAAGTATTGCATACTTTATGTGCGTGTGTATGTAAGTATTGAATACTTTATGTGCGTGTATATGTAAGTATTGCATACTTTATGGGCGTGTGCATGTACGTATTGCATACTTTATGTGCGTGTGTATGTACGTATTGAATACTTTATGTGCGTGTGTATGTAAGTATTGCTTACTTTATGTGCGTGTGTATGTAAGTATTGAATACTTTATGTGCGTGTGTATGTAAGTATTGAATACGTTATGTGCGTGTGTATGTAAGTATTGAATACTTTATGTGCGTGTGTATGTAAGTATTGCATACTTTATGTGCGTGTATATGTAAGTATTGAATACTTTATGTGCGTGTGTATGTAAGTATTGCCTACGTTATGGGCGTGTGTATGTAAGTATTGATTACTTTATGTGCGTGTGTATGTAAGTAAAGCTTACTTTATGTGCGTGTGTATGTAAGTATTGCATACTTTATGTGCGTGTGTATGTAAGTATTGCATACTTTATGTGCGTGTATATGTAAGTATTGAATACTTTATGTGCGTGTGTATGTAAGTATTGCATACTTTATGTGCGTGTATATGTAAGTATTGAATACTTTATGTGCGTGTGTATGTAAGTATTGCATACTTTATGTGCGTGTGTATGTAAGTATTGAATACTTTATGTGCGAGTGTATGTAAGTATTGAATACTTTATGTGCGTGTGTATGTAAGTATTGAACACGTTGTGTGCATGTGTATGTAAGTATTGAATTCTTTATGTGCGTGTGTATGTAAGTATTGAACACGTTGTGTGCATGTGTATGTAAGTATTGAATTCTTTATGTGCGTGTGTATGTAGGTATTGATTACTTTATGTGCGTGTGTATGTGTCTGCGTGTGCATGTAAGCATTGAACACTGTCTGCGTGTGCATGTAAGTATTGAACACTTTATGTGCGTGTGTATGTAAGTATTGGCCACTTTATGTGCGTGTGTATGTAAGTATTGACTACTTTGTGTGCGTGTGTATGTAAGTATTGAACACGTTGTGTACATGTGTATGTAAGTATTGCATACTTTATGTGCGTGTGTATGTAAGTATTGGTTACTTTATGTGCGTGTGGTTGTAAGTATTAGTTACTTTATGTGCGTGTGTATGTAAGTATTAGTTACTTTATGTGCGTGTGTATGTAAGTATTAGTTACTTTATGTGCGTGTGTATGTAAGTATTGAATACTTTATGTGCGTGTGTATATAAGTATTGAATACTTTATGTGCGTGTGTATGTAAGTATTGAATACTTTATGTGCGTGTGTATGTAAGTATTACATACTTTATGTGCGTGTGCATGTAAGTATTGATTACTTTGTTTGCGTGTGTATGTAAGTATTGCCTACGTTATGGGCGTGTGTATGTAAGTATTGATTACTTTATGTGCGTGTGCATGTAAGTATTGCATACTTTATGGGCGTGTACATGTAAGTATTGCATACTTTATGTGCGTGTGTATGTAAGTATTGATTACTTTATGGGCGTGTACATGTAAGTATTGCATACTTTATGTGCGTGTGTATGTAAGTATTGAATACTTTATGTGCGTCTGTATGTACGTATGTTTCTCTGTGACTCTGTCTTTATGACTATAGAAATACGATACACGGCTATTTATGTATACAATATATCACTATAGGCCTATGTAGCCCCAGTCTTCATTGCTTCAAGCATGGCTACTCATTCTATAATTATGCTAACTAGAGTTTCTTCTCCATAGGTTCTTCACCTTGTTACCCGGTGACGTCATTTCAACTGGCACCCCTGCTGGAGTTGGTTATAGTCGAAATGAGTACATCCAGGTAAATATGTGTGTATGAGAGGAATATTATTGTCACCTGGTTGTGTACACTAGGTATGGTGCCATCGTTACCTGTAATAGACGCAGTTTCCAATAACTCATGTAAGCCTACAATACTACACTGATAACGCAGGTTACTGGGCCGGTACTGGAACAATATCTGGCTGTATTGCTTCAGCGCATGCCAAGTAGGCTGCGTTATCGGGGAATAGTCTGATATTCCTTTATCGTTATGTCAGCTGTACCAGACTATTGTTGCCCAATAATAATAATAATAATAATAATAATAATAATAATAATAATAATAATTTTTTTTCCTTTTAGCGCGGTGATGTTGTCGAATGTGAGATCGATAAAATTGGACGAATTACGAACAAATTTGTATAGCACCATTATGGGAAATATAGTTCTGCCAATTGTGTCAGCCTTACACTTAAAGGTGCACATGCGCCGCAGAGTTCCTGAAAATAAAATTGCTTAAATTGTATACTTTTAGAGGCTTAATTTGTGTACATCAGTGTAGTTAAGCGAAATAATTCTTAGCATATGATGCTTTCATTCCGTCCAAATTATTATAATTTTGCAAAGACGAATTAGCGACTCGTGTATTTATTTCAATTTCACAACTTAAAAAATAAATATTAATATATACGTAACTAGATCATCATATTAAGATTTAAAATAATAATAATAATAATAATAATAATAATAATAATAATAATAATAATAATAATAATAATAATAATAATAATTGAATGCTGTACAAAAAATTATATATGTGTGCCAAACTCGGCGTTGTGTCGATTTAATGTATCCATGACTAGAACTAAAAATCACCTTCCCATTCACACGCAGGCACGCACGTACGTACGCGCGCGCACGCACATACACGCACGCACGCACGCACGCACGCACGCACGCACGCACGCACGCACGCACGCACGCACGCACGCACGCACGCACGCACGCACGCACACCGTCGTCTACACGTAGGCCTCCACATGGCAACCATCCCGCGCACACCGACGCACGCATGCACGTGCACGCACGTACTTACGCACACACGCACGTACGTTTGAGCAAATTTAGATCCAACAGCTCATTTCTCCATCTCGTCAACGTGTGTTATTTGTATGTGGGTCCTATTATTGATCACGTGTGTAGCCTATGGGCCATCTTAAGACCGTGTTCACATTAGATTAGCTAATTAGGAGGAAGACTAATCGATCACACATTTTCATTTTACTGTGTCGGCGATTACGCTTAGACAAGTTATGACAAGTAAACGAATACTTGCGTTCGATCGGACTTACTACGGTCTTACTTTGGATTAGCGCTCTAGTGTGAACACAGCCTAAATAGACTACTTGGACCCTCTTCCCATTTCTAGCTAAGCTCCGCCTACGATTTGCCCTTGTTCGGATCAATCGCAGCCAGAATTCTCAGAATCACAATATCGAGGTAACTGTACAGGTAAGTTGTTTAATATTTTGAAACTAATTTAACTGGTAGCTGTTGCTGTGCTAGCAGCAACAGCGCCCAGTCAAATTAGTTTCAAAATACAGTTTACTAAATAGTAAAGACACACAATTCATATAGGCTACTTGACGGAATATTCAATGCAAATGACGGATCTAGATACTTCATACATTATGCATTTTCATTGTGATGTCAGCCTATATGCGAACGTGACGTAATTGATTACGAAGTCATACACGTGAGCGACAAATGAAATAAATCCATTACTAGCTAGCGTATCCCACTTAGCGCATGCGTTTAAATAAATTTTTATGTTGGACCCCGAACAACAATAATCTCAATTTGAAGGAAGGCTGTTGAATATTTTGAAGCTATACATTGAGCGGCAGCTCCCAGTCAAATTAGTTTCAAAATATTCAACAGGACGTTTATTAAATTGAAAATTTCCCAAAGGCAATTTATACGGTACTGTCAGACCTTTTACGTGTCGGACCTACACCATCTGATTGTGACATCGGCTAACAAGTCGCATATATTGGTTATGACGTCAGAGTAACAGATTAGACACCCCTGCCCCAACCCCTGTCTAAAGAGTCATTGATTAGTAGGACAATGTACCGGCGACGTGGCTTTATTAATTACACGCACGCACGCACGCACTCACGCACGCACGCACGCACGCACGCACACGCACACGCACACGCACACGCACACGCACACACACACACACACACACACACAATAACAGCCCAGATACAGGTTAAATGGTATCCATTTGGATCCGAGAGGTATTCGCAAACATGATTTAAAATAAGAAAACATGATGAATGTGCATACTGCGTGGTCCAGATGACGCCTTCGTTCAGTGGGGTGGGTGGGGGGGGGTCTCCCTCAAGAATTCTTGAAATCCAGATGCATCTCCTGCACTTGTGGATGATAACGGAGGAAAATTAGTTTGCTGTGAAATTATTCTATTTTACCCGTTTTCTACACTGCTATACAGATATAAGCTATTGAATATTTTGAAACAAATTTGACTGTGGGCTATTGCTGCCTATGGTAAATTAGTTTCAAAATATTCAACAGAATGTTTATTAAATTGTAAATCCATCAAAGCTATATACAATTCATCTATTCGCGTGACAGCTGCGTGACAACTGCGTGACAGCTGCGTGACAGCTGCGCCATTTTGATTGTGAATTCCACAGAGCGGCGAGTCAGAGATTACATTGCTATGAAGTAATAATCTTTGAACATGGTTTATTAATGGTTATGCAGAATCGTTAACCGCAGATAATCACCGTGTTCTCTGCACATGGTGGGAACATTTCACACCTATACCCTGTTCGTGGATGAAGTTAGCGAGCTGACAGACCTGCAGTCGAAGTGGCTAGGGGCTGGGAGGACTAAGTTTATCAAAATGTCCTCACAGCGCGAAGCGATGTAGTAAAAAGATATTTTGAGTTTTATGGAATGAGGAAACATGGACAGTAGGGGCGTGATGGGGTGGGGCCATCTTTGTAAAATGTGTCTGAGAAAACATCAACGTTACAGAAGATTTGACTTAGTTCTCTAGTTCTTTGTTTAAAAGATTGTGCCCGATTAGGTCATAATAAGCTGAGAGGATTTCTATTATCAGTTGACGAATGTGAATGTTGACCAATGCCATTTGGTAGAGATATCGCTACATATTTGTGTCGTATTACCGGACGTCAGCTTGTCGCAGGGGTTCTGGAAACAAGAGCATACGTAAACATGTATTAAGAGTGGAATGTCTCCGCTATAATCACTATATCGCCTTAAACACAAAATTGACGATCCTGTGATGATCCTGTGATGATCCTGACGGTAACGATCTTGACGGGCATGGTCGTTAATTAGTTCGTGTCTTTGTGGTTGGTTTTATCGACGCTCTCATATTTGTTCCTCTGAGTGTCTGTTTTGTTACATGTAATAAATGCCTACCACCCTGTATTTGGAAATTTTAGCTAATCGTCTGGACATTTGATTACTATATTTTTCAAGACATCATATTTCGGGTTGAAATTTACGGTCAATATTTAGGCCGTGTTTTCACTATAGACTGAATCGCGGATAACGCCATACTGAAGTATGGCCTTATTCCGGATTAACGCTCTAGTCAGAACACGGCCTTAAGTCGTGTTCTCGATAACATGGAATCTCGGCACAGATCCACGAGATCAAGAGCATGACACTCGAGTTCAAGCTTCAGAGCACAATAGAACAGACGGTAGAGCTCCCGCAGGTTCTGAACAGGTGGGAGATCGTGCAGAGCAACAGCACCGTGGACAATACCTATGTGAACGATGAGTACCGAGTCCCAGGTCTGCTGGCTCGGGGCCCGACCTTCTATGCGAAGGGAAAGGGGTACTACGCTGTGGGGTGCAATGAGGGGTTTACGGAATTCGAACTACAGGCAGGTGTCGAGAAGCCCGTGGCAGTTCCAGTCTTAACCCTCCTCGAGAAGACACACGTGAATCCGGCTGCCATGCAGGATAGGCTGTTCCTCCGGGTGTGAACTGAGCAGCTCACAGATGCGATGATGAATGCTCCAAGACTTCATGTCTGGCATGGCGAGAATGACCAGGAGCTGAAGCAAACGGGTTCCAAACAGCGGATCGTGCATGTGGAGCAAGAACACCAGCAGGTCCAAGCCACAGCTAACCAACGGGTAGAGCTGACATTGCATCGTGGTGCATCGGACTGTGTCGCTGTTGCGGTCATGATTCAGAAGGGAGGAGCCATCCAGCAGGTGGATAGGCTAGATGACTTCAAGCTTGTGGTTGCTGGGACCAATGTTCTTGGTGAGGTACACGAGCTGGCTGATTGCCAACTCTACAGACAGAAAACTAAGTCATATGCACTTCTGCGCCTAACCAGTGGAAGCGACGACCTCGAGTCGGCACTCGAGGGCCGTCACCACCTCGGGGGGCAGTGACATTCTACCTAATCAGGGCAACCGGCTCAGCTTCAACATCGGAAACCTCATAGCTGGGACTCGCTCATTAGGTGTGACGGTACTTTACTTTGGCTATGCTAAGGTATGCGTGTTGAACACATCAGGTATTCAGCTTGAGTGTGCATAGAGCACGACTCCTGTTGTCACAGCTGCAGCTGCCATGCCTACTATAAGCTCTGCTGTCTTCTGATCTGTCGATGCTTCATAGTCGAGCGTTGGCTCAGATATCTTTACAGCCTCGTAGTACTCATCGAGACTCTCATCTGCCTCTTTGATGCTCTGGTTGGCCTGAGCTCGGAGTTGTCGTCGGCGTGCCTCCCTCTGGCGCACATGCTCGAGTGCTTTGCTGTACTCTCCTTAGACAGCTTCTTCATCGCCTGGTTATGACGTTCACGCTCGACCTCTGCCACCTTCTTGTCGGCGAAGCCGAGTCCCCAGTTCGCTAAGACAAACACACCCGCATTCAAGATTGCGGAGGCCATGCTATAGACTACAGTTTCAAGCTACTATATAGCTGCCCCAGCGACGGAACCCCAGAGCGATGTATGAACCGGAGGCTGATCCAGCCGAGGATATAGATGACGAGGACTATGAGGAGGACTATGATGAGGAGGATGATTATGATGCAGACGACTACGATGTAGCGGAGACCGCGGGTGAGTATGATGATGTAGAGCTTGAATCCTGCAGGCTAGTACACAGAGCGAAACGAATCTATCGCACTTACGTAAAAGGTTCTATTGGTCCGCTGGAAGCAGTTGGGGCTCTGATCACTCTGTTCACAACGAAGGCTGGCGAGATGGTCCGCAAGATCGCCAACAATGCTCTCCATGGTGTGGAGAAGATTTCTTAAGCCATACCAGCCATCGCCTCAGGGGTAGGTACGTTCTTCGGAGTCGCAGGCCCTTGGCTACCGTACGTTGCCATAGCGCTCACGGCCATCTGGGCTGCCGAACATTTAAGCCGTACTATATAAGGATGGCGTCTCTGTACGACCTGGTCAAGTCCCCTTAACTTCCGAGGGTTGGTCGATAAACTACTGTTCGGTGAGGATCCAGCAGAGATTAGACGCCAGTGTACAGAGGTGTTTGAGGAGGTCTTCAGTGATGGTTGAATGAATGATGGCCATCTGTTCATCTGTTTAGAGTTCACCCATCCCGTGCGTGACAGAATGGGAGTGGACGTCAGTGATGAAATTCGGGAGTTTATCAACCGTCTTTCTTGAGGAACTCTACTATCAGCCTGGTGGATATTACAGCGAGCCCCCTCAACTACTCGAGGCTGCAGGTCGCAAGGCCCACAACTTCACATTGGAGACAGTTAGCCAGTGACTCAGCCACCAGGCGATGTGGCAGATATACCGACCTCGTCCACGGCACATCAGGCATGCACATTTCGATGAACCTGTTCTGAGTTCACCAGGCAGATGTTCTATTCCATCCACATGACAGAGGCTGCCGTTCAGGAACATGTAAGACCTAGAAGTACGCCCTCACCATCGTCGATGTCGCCAGTAGGTACAAGGCTGCTGTACCACTTACAGATAAGTCCGCAGGGCGGGTGGCTCAAGCATTCAGCAGTGTCTATGATGATCCGGAAAAGACCCTCCAGTGGCCAGAATTGTTACAGGTGGATGAGGGTAAGGAGTTCAGGGGCGAGACAGCAGCCCTCATGCGGAAACATGGTGTGGCGATAAGACGAGGTGAAGTTGGTTACCACCGTGCCCAGGCAATCGTCGAGTACTGGAATCAGACTCTGGCAGAAAGACTGTTCCCACATCAGTATGATCAGGAGATGGCGTGTCCTGGTGATCGCTCCAGGGTGTGGGTGAAAGGTATGCCCATGGTGGTAGAGAGATCCAATACTGCGGTTACTCGGTTAACTGGTAAGAAGCCAGTAGAGGATATCCAACGATCCTGTTGCCCCACCATCCGTAGGAGCGAACAAAGGAGAGGAGTACCTACCACCTGATGCTCTGGTTCGGTACCTGTATGAGCCTGGTGAGCTGGAAGGTGGTCGACGGCGTGCAACAGACCCTAACTGGTCGATTGATGTTCACAGGCTTGACAGGTATGTGGAGGCGGATGGGCATCCTACATTGTACTTACCTGGCTTCGGCTAGTCCCTACATATACACAGCTGCCCCCATCCGGAGTGCTCAAACCCGCTGCTGTCTATTCATGAGGGATATGTCGCTCGATGGGCTCAGTATGGACCCCATCTGGCAGCACATGGGGCTTATCATAGTAAGCAGAGTCCAAGTTTTTCCTGCGCATATGTCACCATACCCTGGTTGCGTATGCGTAGGCCTCGGGTTTTAGTTCTGTCCACCCCGCCATGTAGGGCGATGTAGAACCTCTGCCAAGAGACCTCATTCTGCTGCTTTGACATTCCCTTAGCCGAGCACTTACTTGCAGCTCCATGTAGTAGCATTTGGAGCAGAGAGTGATGCCACGAGAGCCTTCGAACCCGAGCTTGAACACTCACGGAGTCCATCCAGACCATTTGTCCCAAGCTAGCCAGTCCTGCTTATGAGCCTCGTACTCTGCTCGCATCTCAGGGCGAATGACGTCGTCGAGGATGGAGCCTGCTATAGCAATA
Organism: Chaetoderma sp. LZ-2023a; assembly: GCA_034401795.1. Taxonomy (NCBI): domain Eukaryota; kingdom Metazoa; phylum Mollusca; class Caudofoveata; order Chaetodermatida; family Chaetodermatidae; genus Chaetoderma; species Chaetoderma sp. LZ-2023a. The sequence goes on along the minus strand of CM067369.1, from coordinate 12,010,381 downwards.
TACGTGGAGTCAGTGTCCATCTGCAGGTACTCAAAGCTGTCATGAGCTACGTAGCGATCGAGGAAGTCATAGTAGAACTCCAGCATTCGCAGCTTCGCGAGCTCATAAATGGTTATCCCCACCTGGAAGGGCATTCGAATAGTAATTCTCAGCTTGTGACTCTGGAGCTCGTATGACCCCTCGAGATCTTCGAACCATGTACTACGCAGGGCCTTGTATACCACGCGTTTATCCTTTGTGAAGCTGGTGTTGCTATGGCTTTGCTCTTATCTACATCTCCCGAGCGGCGGGCCTCCGTAACATTCTCCACGAACCACTCGAATGGGTGCTTGGCCTCATAGTCTATGGTGCGGTATACAGCAGTGATCTCCAGGCCATGGGTGATATACCACTTGAGGGTCGGGGCGTACAGCAGCCGCCTCTTGCCAGAGAGGGCACCGACCAGCTTCTGGGTGGTGGGCCGCTTCCTCCCTGTTCGCCCTAGATATGCCAGCATCTCAGACGAGATTGCCTCTACCGGGATCTCGCAGTCATAGAAGAGAGGAGGTATTTCTTCGGACCTTGCCCACAGAGCCTTGGGGACCTCTATATCCACCTCAGCAAACCCAAACCAGCTGTCTGCTAGGAGAGCCTCCTTAAAGCTATCTACCCCACTGGCACCGGACCAATGGCACACTTTCTCCTTACCACATGGCATCTCTTTGGCCATCGTTGACAGGTACAGAGCATTTGTGTCGTAGCCGAGTAGACGTTGGCAGACACGCTCACTCTGGCGGATTCGAGTCACACCGGCTTTGTGGTCTCTGGTGAACACGATGCTGGGACCGCCAACAACAGCACCCTTCAGCATCTCATAGGCTTCCTTGTCTGGTGAATAGAGGCTAACATCCGGCATGTGCTGAGCGGTTTCACATAGGAGGTACTGCAGTGACACATCTGGGAGAGACACAGCATCTTTTCTCATTCTGTGTAGAACTCCCGCGTCCGCTCTAGGGCTTCGATGAATGGACTGACGTCCAGGTTGTTGTAGTATCACAGCCAGTCGGCGAATGTCCACATTCCATTCTCGCTGAATGTCTGGTTACACTGTTCACACTCAGTTCGCGTCAAACGGTAGCCACCATTGAGCTTAGATGTCCATGCTGAGTAGTCAGGAAGCCCTGGATAGCTGAGCTTCTCATGTGTGTCAAACCATTCATACGGAAGCCAGCTCTTCTGCTGTGTACACCAATAAGCTTTGACCCATACCTCGTATGAGACTCCTGGGCCAAGGTAGTTCAGCACATCGATAAACCGTAGCTCAGGTGTTATAAGGAACATGGTCTGACTAGCCTTCTTGGCGACTTTCACTGTACCTGTACTGTCAGTCAGCTCATCGACAAAGTACTTCTTGATGAGGTTCAGGTCATATCGCCCAGAGTTGAACCCCAGTACAGGCACTTGGTTACACCACTCGTTGATCAGTCACTGCTGTCACTTTGGGAGCTTGTCCAGGTCTGTCGGTATGTACTGTGCCGTAACCCTTGTCCGGATTAGAGATGCTCACCGTTTGGGGTCAGGATTGCAGAAGTGAGTGGGCTCACTCATGGCGCCCTCTAAGGAGCAGCCAACTGACACAGAGATAGGTATGTGAGTACTCTCGATCCTGAGAGTCTCCATAAGATGAGTCTTGATACCATCTAGGAGTTCTTCGAAGTCGTAAACTATGAAGTGTGGGCATGGGACAGTCCGAACTCGTTTAGGGACGCTTGGGTTTTATACAGCACTCCCACTGTACCACAAGCATGCATCCAGATGCTCTCAGCTTCTCCTCTCTCAGGACTCTCTTGTGGTATCTGTGTTTGGCATCCTCACCTCGTTGGTGTTGTGGACACCCGTGCCAGTGACAGACATGGAACTGGTAAACGGTGCTGGTGGTCGGATCATAACTATCTACGGGAGCACCCTCGATCCAACGCGCGCCACTGTGCCCACACCCTACATGGTGTATGTGTACGCCTCTGTTTCTCGACTCATACTCGATCCAACGAGTAGCCGCTGAACTGGATGGTTGGGGCGGATAGAAGGCTTTCTCATACGCAGACTGTGGCGCCTCAAACTTCTCGCCAGGAAACACGATTTTTGTTTTGCCGCCGGTACAGCGATCAGCGTGGCGTTGAAGACTGCATGCCTGTGTACACCTCTGCTGACAGTGACTGCAGACTAGTGTATATGCCAGCTTGGAGACGTTCTTGATGTCGAAGGCGTGGTGGTCCCACACTCCAATTGTCATGGTGTCACGGTAGTGAGCCGCTTGCCTGATCATGTGCCAGGTGCCCTCTTCGGTTGGTTCATACACGTGAATCCCAATCTTGGCGAAGAACTCTACGTTGTCCAGCTGATCCAGCGAGGTCTTGCGGACATCAGGTACTGTCTTGGCGTAGAACTGTGTGTCAAGCTCTCGTGCAGGAGCTGTACTTCTATCAGCTCTCCCTCCTCGGTGGACTGCTAGACATCTCCAGAGACACATGTTGTCCCTGTAGGTGTCGAGGGAAGTCTTACTCCTCTTCTGTCGTAGCCAGTTTGGGAGGGGGCCTGTCCCAAGCAGAGGGTGGCAGTCGATGACAGCCCTGACCTCAACGTTGATTGATCAAACGAAAGCCCACTTGGTGTTGGTCGATCGATATTGTCTGTGTCGAGGCGGGCTTGCTCTCTTGCTGCCACCCACTCCTGAGCTGTTCCTATCGTGTTCAGCCACGGGCTCCCTGGAGCATTCTTGTGGAAGAGCATTACCCTATCGTCTTCGATGTTACGGATCCGATAGGTATGGGTGTAGCGGAGGTAGAAGGCATTCTGCACAGTCTGTTGGATCTTTTGCATGATCCGGCCTGTGAGGTCTCCTTCTAGACCTCTGAAGAATGTCCAGCATACTGACTGGCGTCCTCTATCCTCTGTCTCCTTTTCGCCGAGACGCTGGTCGTGTTCACCTTCTCGCCTTATGCTTCGGGCTAAGGGTTGAGATCTCGGCCCCCTTATCCTCCGGGCTGGGCTCAGACCTCGGCATTGCTTAACGATCCTGTGTTTGAGAGTTAAGCGCTCCAGTGGATGGGCCTCCATCCGCCTCGCTACAATCTTGGCTCGCAAGCTAGCAGTCACATCCTCATCCAACTGACGACGCTCACGTATCCACTGCTCTTTGTTGTGGGGATTCCAAGGATCCTCGGCAAGCGCTCGAAACCTTCCCATATTCATTGCTTGGGTGAGTCACTTCTGCCACTCGTCGGCACGGACCTGGTCGATCATCTGGAGTAGGTCGGCTTTCTTGGCCTTAGAGTAGCCTCTAAGGCCGAATTGCTTTACAATAGCGCGAATCTGTGCAACAGTGCTCATGGTGTATATCCCTGTGGATGCCTGTCTCTAATTGGCGTTCAGACCCTATTATGTATGGCGATCAGTACCTGTGGGTGGTGTATATCCCTGTAGGTGCCTGTCTGGGAGTTCAGACCTATTATGTATGGTGCTGGCAATCAGTACCTGTGGGTGGTGTATATCCCTGTGGATGCCTGTCTCTAAATTGGCGTTCAGACCCTATTATGTGTGGCGATCAGTACCCGTGGGTGGTGTATATCCCTGTGGATGCCTGGCTCTAAATGGGCGTTCAGACCCTATTATGTGTGGCGATCAGTACCTGTGGGTGGTGTATATCCCTGTGGATGCCTGTCTCTAAATGGGCGTTCAGACGCTATTATGTGTGGTGCTGGCGATCAGTACCTGTGGGTGGTGTATATCCCTGTGGATGCCTGTCTCTAAATGGGCGTTCAGACCTATTATGTGTGGTGCTGGCGATCAATACCTGTAGGTGGTGTATATCCCTGTGGGTGCCTGTCTCTAAATTGGCGTTCAGACCCTATTATGTGTGGTGCTGGCGATCAGTACCTGTGGGTGGTGTATATTCCTGTGGATGCCTGTCTCTAAGTGGGCGTTCAGATCTGTTCAGATGTGTGTGGGGTTGATCACAAGACGGTGCCCGATGCGACTCTGGCAGAGACTACGTGTTTGTCTGAGCCTACACAGAAGAGAGAGAGAGAGAGAGAGAGAGAGAGAGAGAGAGAGAGAGAGAGAGAGAGAGAAAGAGTGAGAGAGAGAGAGAGAGAGAGAGAGTCCTGCCCTGTGGTTGATGGCGATCAGTGGTGTATATCACTGTGGAGGCGTTCAGCCCTTGGTAGTAGTAGTAGTGTCGGGATGATCTTACCTCCCTGGCAGCCGTTCGGCGATCCGTGGTGTCCCCCGTCTCAACAACCTATGCCCCAGGGATTGGGAGGGCGGTGGCGGCTCATTTGTCGAAATGGAAATCCAGTTGAGGGAGGGGGGGGGCTCATTTGTCTAAATGGAAATCTAGTTGAGGGAGGTGGGATCATTTTACTACCAACACTACTACTGGTGAGTTAACTCAGGAATATACACATGGACACGTACGTATTGGACCTCTCCGGATTATGGATGCACCACAACGTATAGTGAACATATACAAGGTCCACGGCGCAAGGAGTAGCACATAGCAAGGATCTGGTATTGTTTTTGTCACGCCTTTGTATTAATTTGGCATGCCCAGTGGAAGAAAACATTCAACCGGTGCCCGGATGGTGTGCCTTATTTAAGTTGGATATCTGCCAGTGATCGATGACCCATCGACAGACTTACATTCTGTATATTTAACACACTAATATGGCGGGCAATGCAAACAGTTGTCATCATCAAGAGTTGCAATAATGAAGAGGATAAACGTCCTTCAATTGGACTTATTTATGACGAAGCTGTATATGCCAAGCCATTTGAGATTTACTATTCACCAAGAATCGTGTTGCCTATGGGTGCTTTTGACATTATCCTGAACTTTCTCAGCATTGTTGGTCGCCGACTTGGAAGTGTTGGTTTGCGTGATGTTTTAATAGTCATCTGGTTTAGCCACTGGATCTGCAGATGCTACTCTAGATGGTCACCTCTACAACAGAGGCATCCATGAGCATAAACTAGTAGCTGATGCTATGGGTAGAGTTCGATGGACAGTATTCAAAGAGTGGAAGACACATAAAGAAATTCCTCTCCAGATAAATTCCGTAGCTAGTGCCATTGATAAGGTTCGACTAAGTCCACGTAAATAAGCCAAGAAGATGCTCTTTTTTCTTTTTTCAATGAAGTTGGTTATTTACATCAGAAATATTCACAGTGGGAAATCCGTCGGACAAAGGAATTCTGAAGTGTGACATTAAACCAAACATTGGTAGGCAATAGGCTTGGTTTAAACGATTTCTTGATCAAATGTGAGCACGATAAGACTATGGCTTGTAACCGTATCCCCAGACATTCTATACAATCCAATAAATACATCGAGTGGCGGAATAGTAACGATAAATAATAATGAAAAGGAAATAGCAACAAGACCAGCAGCAATCATACTATAGTACTTAGTTAAATAATTTAAGTGGAGTATAAAGGAACAGCTGCTACCAGTATCTTGAAAGGATTTGTATGCAGATGCGTGTTAGGGATATCGCATAATGACCCCATAAGACGGGCGATATCCATGAAGTGGATATCCTGCATATGATAAACCTTCCATAATGCCACACAGATGAACATAATTTGCTAATGCAAGGCGAATTCAGGGTAGAACGATCAATGACACATGCATTCAGTCGATTAAACACTTGGGGAGACAGCAAATCAAGTCTCGCGATGAATTATCGGAATTGCATTGAATCCGGGTACTGTTTTCAAGTGGACGATCCTACAGGCTGATCGTGATGAATACGTGATGAAATGCATGGACAATGAAATCTAGATAACAACAGAATAACAAAGGAGACTATGTGGAAACGTATTGCTGAGGATGAAGCTGTAATACAATGCGTACGGAATTGTGTCAGCAACTGGATTACTCCTAGGCTTGTGTGATTACGTGATTAAATCGAAAATCGCGATTATGTTTTAAATCGTGAACTTATATGATTAAAAACTAAATAATCGAATAATCGTGAATATTTTCGATTGCATAAAATATCTCGAAACCTAATTTTCAATAACCTTTTAATAAGATCGGTGATGAAAAAAATGACATTTTGCTTAGTGAATGTATTTTCATTCTGAGGGCAAGAGAAGACTATTTTTGAAAATGTATTACTGGAATGCCTGGCTCGAGAATCGAGCCAAGCATTCCAGTGCTACATTTTCAAAAATAGTCTTCTCTTGCCATGAAAATTGACTTTTCTAAACACCATTGCAATTTTCGTCATTGATATTCTTTTGTTGTTATGTCTTGGTAATTTGTATCCAAGCCGATTAATCGAGTAATCACGATTATTTTTTAATAATCGATCGCGATCACTCAACACAATAATCGCGCAAGTCTAATTAATCCTTTTCAAGCAGATCTAAAATTGTGTCGATTTGCCTCGGCCTGAATGCTCCAGAAGATGTTACTTCTGATCTGATGAATGCACGTGACAGAGGAGATACATCTATTAATGAATTTAAAAGTGCTGGATTGCATATGTCTGCGAGTTTGCGACCGTATATGTCTATGAAATACGAAAGATGAGATTAACAAACTTTGCCTCTTTTGATAAACAGAAAATGTCAGAAAATGAGTAACCAATCGACAGTATTGAAATCCACTGGTGGTCCATTTGCTAGAGACTAGTGATTGACCAGAAGCTAAATGCATCCCTAAGGGAATTATTCACATATTCAGTAGGACCATTTCCACTCTTCCATTGCAACATCAGAGAGCAACATCGTAAAAGCTGTCAAAGAATTCTGGCTGTGAGAACTTAAGAAGAATGACGAAACGTTAGATGTACTGATAGTGTGTGGATTATAGATTATAAAAGTGTATGGCGGTACTACATGCGGTACTACATGCACCACAAGTGGACACAACAATAAAAGTGGATTATAGAGGGTATGGCAGTACTACATGCACTACAAGTGGACACAACAATAAAAGTGGATTATAGAGGGTATGGCAGCACTACATGCACCACAAGTGGACACAACAATAAAAGTGGATTTTAGCGGGTATGGCGGTACTACATGCACCACAAGTGGACACAACAATAAAAGTGGATTATAGAGGGTATGGCAGTACTACATGCACCACAAGTGGACACAACAATAAAAGTGGATTATGGAGGGTATGGAAGTACTACATGCAGCACAAGTGGACACAACAATAAAAGTGGATTATAGAGGGTATGGCAGTACTACATGCACCACAAGTGGACACAACAATAAAAGTGGATTATAGAGGGTATGGCAGTACTGCATGCACCACAAGTGGACACAACAATAAAAGTCGATTATAGAGGGTATGGCAGTACTACATGCACTACAAGTGGACACAACAATAAAAGTGGATTATAGAGGGTATGGCAGTACTACATGCACTACAAGTGGACACAACAATAAAAGTGGATTATAGAGGGTATGGCAGTACTACATGCACCACAAGTGGACACAACAATAAAAGTGGATCATAGACGGTATGGCAGTACTACATGCACCACAAGTGGACACAACAATAAAAGTGGATTATAGAGGGGATGGCAGTACTACATGCACAAAACGTGGACACAACAATAAAAGTGGATTATAGAGGGTATGGCTGTACTACATGCACCAAAAGTGGATACAACAATAAAAGTCGATTATAGACGGTATGGCAGTACTACATGCACCACAAGAGGACACAACAATAAAAGTGGATTATAGAGGGTATGGCAGTACTACATGCACCACAAGTGGACACAACAATAAAAGTGGATTATAGAGGGTATGGCGGTACTACATGCACAAAACGTGGACACAACAATAAAAGTGGATTATAGAGGGTATGGCTGTACTACATGCACCAACAGTGGACACAACAATAAAAGTCGATTATAGACGGTATGGCAGTACTACATGCACCACAAGAGGACACAACAATAAAAGTGGATTATAGAGGGTATGGCAGTACTACATGCACCACAAGTGGACACAACAATAAAAGTGGATTATAGAGGGTATGGCGGTACTACATGCACCAAAAGTGGATACAACAATAAAAGTCGATTATAGACGGTATGGCAGTACTACATGCACCACAAGAGGACACAACAATAAAAGTGGATTATAGAGGGTATGGCAGTACTACATGCACTACAAGTGGACACAACAATAAAAGTGGATTATAGAGGGTATGGCAGCACTACATGCACCACAAGTGGACACAACAATAAAAGTGGATTTTAGCGGGTATGGCGGTACTACATGCACCACAAGTGGACACAACAATAAAAGTGGATTATAGAGGGTATGGCAGTACTACATGCACCACAAGTGGACACAACAATAAAAGTGGATTATGAAGGGTATGGAAGTACTACATGCAGCACAAGTGGACACAACAATAAAAGTGGATTATAGAGGGTATGGCAGTACTACATGCACCACAAGTGGACACAACAATAAAAGTGGATTATAGAGGGTATGGCAGTACTGCATGCACCACAAGTGGACACAACAATAAAAGTCGATTATAGAGGGTATGGCAGTACTACATGCACAAAACGTGGACACAACAATAAAAGTGGATTATAGAGGGTATGGCTGTACTACATGCACCAAAAGTGGATACAACAATAAAAGTCGATTATAGACGGTATGGCAGTACTACATGCACCACAAGAGGACACAACAATAAAAGTGGATTATAGAGGGTATGGCAGTACTACATGCACCACAAGTGGACACAACAATAAAAGTGGATTATAGAGGGTATGGCGGTACTACATGCACAAAACGTGGACACAACAATAAAAGTGGATTATAGAGGGTATGGCTGTACTACATGCACCAACAGTGGACACAACAATAAAAGTCGATTATAGACGGTATGGCAGTACTACATGCACCACAAGAGGACACAACAATAAAAGTGGATTATAGAGGGTATGGCAGTACTACATGCACCACAAGTGGACACAACAATAAAAGTGGATTATAGAGAGTATGGCGGTACTACATGCACCACAAGTGGACACAACAATAAAAGTGGATTATAGAGGGTATGGCGGTACTACATGCACCACAAGGGGACACAACAATAAAAGTGGATAAAAGAGGGTATGGCAGTACTACATGCACCACAAGTGGACACAACAATAAAAGTGGATTATAGAGCGTATGGCAGTACTACATGCACTACAAGTGGACACAAGAATAAAAGTGGATTACAGAGGGTATGGCAGTACTACATGCACTACAAGTGGACACTACAATAAAAGTGGATTAAAAAGGGTATGGCAGTACTACATGCACTACAAGTGTACACAACAATAAAAGTGGATTATAGAGGGTATGGCAGTACTGCATCCATCACAAGTGGACACAACAATAAAAGTGGATTATAGAGGGTATGACGGTACTGCATGCACCACAAGTGGACACAACAATAAAAGTGATTATAGAGGGTATGGAAGTACAACATGCACTACAAGTGGACACAACAATAAAAGTGGATTATAGAGGGTATGGCAGTACTACATGCACCACAAGTGGACACAACAATAAAAGTGGATTATAGAGGGTATGGCAGTACTACATGCACTACAAGTGTACACAACAATAAAAGTGGATTATAGAGGGTATGGCAGTACTACATGCACTACAAGTGGACACAACAATAAAAGTGAATTATAGAGGGTATGGCAGTACTACATGCACCACAAGTGGACACAACAATAAAAGTGGATCATAGACGGTATGGCAGTACTACATGCACTACAAGTGGACACAACAATAAAAGTGGATTATAGAGGGTATGGTAGCACTACATGCACCACAAGTGGACACAACAATAAAAGTGGATTATAGAGGGTATGGCAGTACTACATGCACCACAAGTGGACACAACAATAAAAGTGGATTATAGAGGGTATGGCAGTACTACATGCACCACAAGTGGACACAATAATAAAAGTGGATTATAGAGGGTATGGCAGTACTACATGCACCACAAGTGGACACAACAATAAAAGTGTATTATAGAGGGTATGGCAGCACTACATGCACCACAAGTGGACACAACAATAAAAGTGGATTATAGAGGGTATGGCAGTACTACATGCACCACAAGTGGACACAATAATAAAAGTGGATTATAGAGGGTATGGCAGTACTACATGCACCACAAGTGGACACAACAATAAAAGTGGATTAAAGAGGGTATGGCAGTACTGCATGCACCACAAGTGGACACAACAATAAAAGTCGATTATAGAGGGTATGGCAGTACTACATGCACTACAAGTGGACACAACAATAAAAGTGGATTATAGAGGGTATGGCAGTACTACATGCACTACAAGTGGACACAACAATAAAAGTGGATTTTAGAGGGTATGGCAGTACTACATGCACCACAAGTGGACACAACAATAAAAGTGGATTATAGAGGGTTGGCAGGACTATATGCACCACAAGTGGACACAATAATAAAGGTGGATCATAGAGGGCATGGCGGTACTACATGCACCACAAGTGGAGACAACAATAAAAGTGGATTATAGAGGGTATGGCAGTACTACATGCACCACAAGTGGACACAAAAATAAAAGTGGATTATAGAGGGGATGGCAGTACTACATGCACAAAACGTGGACACAGCAATAAAAGTGGATTATAGAGGGTATGGCAGTACTACATGCACCACAAGTGGACACAACAATAAAAGTGGATTATAGAGGGTATGGCGGTACTACATGCACCACAAGTGGACACAACAATAAAAGTGGACTATAGAGGGTATGGCGGTACTACATGCACCACAAGGGGACACAACAATAAAAGTGGATTAAAGAGGGTATGGCAGTACTACATGCACCACAAGTGGACACAACAATAAAAGGTGGATTATAGAGCGTATGGCAGTACTACATGCACTACAATTGGACACAAGAATAAAAGTGGATTACAGAGGGTATGGCAGTACTACATGCACTACCAGTGGCCACTACAATAAAAGTGGATTATATAGGGTATGGCAGTACTACATGCACCACAAGTGTACACAACAATAAAAGTGGATTATAGAGGGCATGGCAGTACTGCATCCATCACAAGTGGACACAACAATAAAAGTGGATTATAGAGGGTATGGCGGTACTGCATGCACCACAAGTGGACACCACAATAAAAGTGATTATAGAGGGTATGGCAGTACTACATGCACTACAAGTGGACACAACAATAAAAGTGGATTATAGAGGGTATGGCAGTACTACATGCACCACAAGTGGACACAACAATAAAAGTGGATTATAGAGGGTATGGCAGTACTACATGCACTACAAGTGTACACAACAATAAAAGTGGATTATAGAGGGTATGGCAGTACTACATGCACTACAAGTGGACACAACAATAAAAGTGAATTATAGAGGGTATGGCAGTACTACATGCACCACAAGTGGACACAACAATAAAAGTGGATTATAGAGGGCATGGCAGTACTACATGCACCACAAGTCGACACAACAATAAAAGTGGATTATAGCGGGTATGGTGGTACTACATGCACCACAAGTGGACACAACAATAAAAGTGGATTATGGAGGGTATGGCAGTACTACATGCAGCACAAGTGGACACAACAATAAAAGTGGATTATAGAGGGTATGGCAGTACTACATGCACTACAAGTGGACACATCAATAAAAGTGGATTATAGAGGGTATGGCAGCACTACATGCACTACAAGTGTACACAACAATAAAAGTGGATTATAGAGGGTATGGCAATACTACATGCACTACAAGTGGACACAACAGTAAAACTGAATTATAGAGGGTATGGCAGTACTACATGCACCACAAGTGGACACAACAATAAAAGTGGATTATAGAGGGTATGGCAGTACTACATGCAGCACAAGTGGACACAACAATAAAAGTGGATTATGGAGGGTATGGAAGTACTACATGCAGCACAAGTGGACACAACAATAAAAGTGGATTATAGAGGGTATGAAAGTACTACATGCACCACAAGTCGACACAACAATAAAAGTGGATTATAGAGGGTATGGCAGTACTACATGCACCACAAGTGGACACAACAATAAAAGTGGATTATAGAGGGTATGGCAGTACTGCATGCACCACAAGTCGACACAACAATAAAAGTGGATTATAGCGGGTATGGTGGTACTACATGCACCACAAGTGGACACAACAATAAAAGTGGATTATAGAGGGTATGGCAGTACTACATGCACCACAAGTGGACACAACAATAAAAGTGGATTATGGAGGGTATGGCAGTACTACATGCAGCACAAGTGGACACAACAATAAAAGTGGATTATAGAGGGTATGGCAGTACTACATGCACTACAAGTGGACACATCAATAAAATTGGATTATAGAGGGTATGGCAGCACTACATGCAACACAAGTGGACACAACAAGAAAAGTGGATTATAGCGGGTATGGCGGTACTGCATGCACCACAAGTGGACACAACAATAAAAGTGGATTATAGAGGGTATGGCAGTACTACATGCACTACAAGTGGACACAACAATAAAAGTGGATTATAGAGGGTATGGCAGTACTACATGCACCACAAGTGGACACAACAATAAAAGTGGATTATAGAGGGTATGGCAGTACTACATGCACTACACGTGTACACAACAATAAAAGTGGATTATAGAGGGTATGGCAATACTACATGCACTACAAGTGGACACAACAGTAAAAGTGAATTATAGAGGGTATGGCAGTACTACATGCACCACAAGTGGACACAACAATAAAAGTGGATTATAGAGGGTATGGCAGTACTACATGCACCACAAGTGGACACAACAATAAAAGTGGATTATGGAGGGTATGGAAGTACTACATGCAGCACAAGTGGACACAACAATAAAAGTGGATTATAGAGGGTATGAAAGTACTACATGCACCACAAGTCGACACAACAATAAAAGTGGATTATAGAGGGTATGGCAGTACTACATGCACCACAAGTGGACACAACAATAAAAGTGGATTATAGAGGGTATGGCAGTACTACATGCACTACAAGTGGACACAACAATAAAAGTAGATTATAGAGGGTATGGCAGCACTATATGCACCACAAGTGGACACGACAATAAAAGTGGATTATAGAGGGTATGGCAGTACTACATGCACCACAAGTGGACACAACAATAAAAGTGGATTATAGAGGGTATGGCAGCACTACATGCACCACAAGTGGACACAACAAGAAAAGTGGATTATAGCGGGTATGGCGGTACTACATGCACTACAAGTGTACACAACAATAAAAGTGGATTATAGAGGGTATGGCAATACTACATGCACCACAAGTGGACACAACAATAAAAGTGGATTATAGAGGGTATGGCAGTACTACATGCACCACAAGTGGACACAAGAATAAAAGTGGATTACAGAGGGTATGGCAGTACTACATGCACTACCAGTGGCCACTACAATAAAAGTGGATTATATAGGGTATGGCAGTACTACATGCACCACAAGTGTACACAACAATAAAAGTGGATTATAGAGGGCATGGCAGTACTGCATCCATCACAAGTGGACACAACAATAAAAGTGGATTATAGAGGGTATGGCGGTACTGCATGCACCACAAGTGGACACCACAATAAAAGTGATTATAGAGGGTATGGCAGTACTACATGCACTACAAGTGGACACAACAATAAAAGTGGATTATAGAGGGCATGGCAGTACTACATGCACCACAAGTGGACACAACAATAAAAGTGGATTATAGAGGGTATGGCAGTACTGCATGCACCACAAGTCGACACAACAATAAAAGTGGATTATAGCGGGTATGGTGGTACTACATGCACCACAAGTGGACACAACAATAAAAGTGGATTATAGAGGGTATGGCAGTACTACATGCACCACAAGTGGACACAACAATAAAAGTGGATTATGGAGGGTATGGCAGTACTACATGCAGCACAAGTGGACACAACAATAAAAGTGGATTATAGAGGGTATGGCAGTACTACATGCACTACAAGTGGACACATCAATAAAATTGGATTATAGAGGGTATGGCAGCACTACATGCAACACAAGTGGACACAACAAGAAAAGTGGATTATAGCGGGTATGGCGGTACTGCATGCACCACAAGTGGACACAACAATAAAAGTGGATTATAGAGGGTATGGCAGTACTACATGCACTACAAGTGGACACAACAATAAAAGTGGATTATAGAGGGTATGGCAGTACTACATGCACCACAAGTGGACACAACAATAAAAGTGGATTATAGAGGGTATGGCAGTACTACATGCACTACACGTGTACACAACAATAAAAGTGGATTATAGAGGGTATGGCAATACTACATGCACTACAAGTGGACACAACAGTAAAAGTGAATTATAGAGGGTATGGCAGTACTACATGCACCACAAGTGGACACAACAATAAAAGTGGATTATAGAGGGTATGGCAGTACTACATGCACCACAAGTGGACACAACAATAAAAGTGGATTATGGAGGGTATGGAAGTACTACATGCAGCACAAGTGGACACAACAATAAAAGTGGATTATAGAGGGTATGAAAGTACTACATGCACCACAAGTCGACACAACAATAAAAGTGGATTATAGAGGGTATGGCAGTACTACATGCACCACAAGTGGACACAACAATAAAAGTGGATTATAGAGGGTATGGCAGTACTACATGCACTACAAGTGGACACAACAATAAAAGTAGATTATAGAGGGTATGGCAGCACTATATGCACCACAAGTGGACACGACAATAAAAGTGGATTATAGAGGGTATGGCAGTACTACATGCACCACAAGTGGACACAACAATAAAAGTGGATTATAGAGGGTATGGCAGCACTACATGCACCACAAGTGGACACAACAAGAAAAGTGGATTATAGCGGGTATGGCGGTACTACATGCACTACAAGTGTACACAACAATAAAAGTGGATTATAGAGGGTATGGCAATACTACATGCACCACAAGTGGACACAACAATAAAAGTGGATTATAGAGGGTATGGCAGTACTACATGCACCACAAGTGGACACAAGAATAAAAGTGGATTACAGAGGGTATGGCAGTACTACATGCACTACCAGTGGCCACTACAATAAAAGTGGATTATATAGGGTATGGCAGTACTACATGCACCACAAGTGTACACAACAATAAAAGTGGATTATAGAGGGCATGGCAGTACTGCATCCATCACAAGTGGACACAACAATAAAAGTGGATTATAGAGGGTATGGCGGTACTGCATGCACCACAAGTGGACACCACAATAAAAGTGATTATAGAGGGTATGGCAGTACTACATGCACTACAAGTGGACACAACAATAAAAGTGGATTATAGAGGGCATGGCAGTACTACATGCACCACAAGTGGACACAACAATAAAAGTGGATTATAGAGGGTATGGCAGTACTACATGCACTACAAGTGTACACAACAATAAAAGTGGATTATAGAGGGTATGGCAGTACTACATGCACTACAAGTGGACACAACAATAAAAGTGAATTATAGAGGGTATGGCAGTACTACATGCACCACAAGTCGACACAACAATAAAAGTGGATTATAGCGGGTATGGTGGTACTACATGCACCACAAGTGGACACAACAATAAAAGTGGATTATGGAGGGTATGGCAGTACTACATGCAGCACAAGTGGACACAACAATAAAAGTGGATTATAGAGGGTATGGCAGTACTACATGCACTACAAGTGGACACATCAATAAAAGTGGATTATAGAGCGTATGGCAGCACTACATGCACTACAAGTGTACACAACAATAAAAGTGGATTATAGAGGGTATGGCAATACTACATGCACTACAAGTGGACACAACAGTAAAACTGAATTATAGAGGGTATGGCAGTACTACATGCACCACAAGTGGACACAACAATAAAAATGGATTATAGAGGGTATGGCAGTACTACATGCAGCACAAGTGGACACAACAATAAAAGTGGATTATGGAGGGTATGGAAGTACTACATGCAGCACAAGTGGACACAACAATAAAAGTGGATTATAGAGGGTATGAAAGTACTACATGCACCACAAGTCGACACAACAATAAAAGTGGATTATAGAGGGTATGGCAGTACTACATGCACCACAAGTGGACACAACAATAAAAGTGGATTATAGAGGGTATGGCAGTACTGCATGCACCACAAGTCGACACAACAATAAAAGTGGATTATAGCGGGTATGGTGGTACTACATGCACCACAAGTGGACACAACAATAAAAGTGGATTATAGAGGGTATGGCAGTACTACATGCACCACAAGTGGACACAACAATAAAAGTGGATTATGGAGGGTATGGCAGTACTACATGCAGCACAAGTGGACACAACAATAAAAGTGGATTATAGAGGGTATGGCAGTACTACATGCACTACAAGTGGACACATCAATAAAATTGGATTATAGAGGGTATGGCAGCACTACATGCAACACAAGTGGAGACAACAAGAAAAGTGGATTATAGCGGGTATGGCGGTACTGCATGCACCACAAGTGGACACAACAATAAAAGTGGATTATAGAGGGTATGGCAGTACTACATGCACTACAAGTGGACACAACAATAAAAGTGGATTATAGAGGGTATGGCAGTACTACATGCACCACAAGTGGACACAACAATAAAAGTGGATTATAGAGGGTATGGCAGTACTACATGCACTACACGTGTACACAACAATAAAAGTGGATTATAGAGGGTATGGCAATACTACATGCACTACAAGTGGACACAACAGTAAAAGTGAATTATAGAGGGTATGGCAGTACTACATGCACCACAAGTGGACACAACAATAAAAGTGGATTATAGAGGGTATGGCAGTACTACATGCACCACAAGTGGACACAACAATAAAAGTGGATTATGGAGGGTATGGAAGTACTACATGCAGCACAAGTGGACACAACAATAAAAGTGGATTATAGAGGGTATGAAAGTACTACATGCACCACAAGTCGACACAACAATAAAAGTGGATTATAGAGGGTATGGCAGTACTACATGCACCACAAGTGGACACAACAATAAAAGTGGATTATAGAGGGTATGGCAGTACTACATGCACTACAAGTGGACACAACAATAAAAGTGGATTATAGAGGGTATGGCAGCACTATATGCACCACAAGTGGACACGACAATAAAAGTGGATTATAGAGGGTATGGCAGTACTACATGCACCACAAGTGGACACATCAATAAAAGTGGATTATAGAGGGTATGGCAGCACTACATGCACCACAAGTGGACACAACAAGAAAAGTGGATTATAGCGGGTATGGCGGTACTACATGCACTACAAGTGTACACAACAATAAAAGTGGATTATAGAGGGTATGGCAATACTACATGCACTACAAGTGGACACAACAGTAAAAGTGAATTATAGAGGGTATGGCAGTACTACATGCACCACAAGTGGACACAACAATAAAAGTGGATTATAGAGGGTATGGCAGTACTACATGCACCACAAGTGGACACAACAATAAAAGTGGATTATAGAGGGTATGGCAGTACTACATGCACTACAAGTGTACACAACAATAAAAGTGGATTATAGAGGGTATGGCAATACTACATGCAGCACAAGTGGACACAACAATAAAAGTGGATTATAGAGGGTATGGCAGTACTACATGCACTACAAGTGGACACATCAATAAAATTGGATTATAGAGGGTATGGCAGCACTACATGCAACACAAGTGGACACAACAATAAAAGTGGATTATAGCGGGTATGGCAGTACTACATGCACTACAAGTGGACACATCAATAAAATTGGATTATAGAGGGTATGGCAGCACTACATGCAACACAAGTGGACACAACAAGAAAAGTGGATTATAGCGGGTATGGCGGTACTGCATGCACCACAAGTGGACACAACAATAAAAGTGGATTATAGAGGGTATGGCAGTACTACATGCACTACAAGTGGACACAACAATAAAAGTGGATTATAGATGGTATGGCAGTACTACATGCACCACAAGTGGACACAACAATAAAAGTGGATTATAGCGGGTATGGCAGTACTACATGCACTACAAGTGGACACATCAATAAAATTGGATTATAGAGGGTATGGCAGCACTACATGCAACACAAGTGGACACAACAAGAAAAGTGGATTATAGCGGGTATGGCGGTACTGCATGCACCACAAGTGGACACAACAATAAAAGTGGATTATAGAGGGTATGGCAGTACTACATGCACTACAAGTGGACACAACATTAAAAGTGGATTATAGATGGTATGGCAGTACTACATGCACCACAAGTGGACACAACAATAAAAGTGGATTATAGAGGGTATGGCAGTACTACATGCACCACAAGTGGACACAACAATAAAAGTGGATTATAGAGGGTATGGCAGTACTACATGCACCACAAGTGGACACAACAATAAAAGTGGATTATGGAGGGTATGGAAGTACTACATGCAGCACAAGTGGACACAACAATAAAAGTGGATTATAGAGGGTATGAAAGTACTACATGCACCACAAGTCGACACAACAATAAAAGTGGATTATAGAGGGTATGGCAGTACTACATGCACCACAAGTGGACACAACAATAAAAGTGGATTATAGAGGGTATGGCAGTACTACATGCACTACAAGTGGACACAACAATAAAAGTGGATTATAGAGGGTATGGCAGCACTATATGCACCACAAGTGGACACGACAATAAAAGTGGATTATAGAGGGTATGGCAGTACTACATGCACCACAAGTGGACACATCAATAAAAGTGGATTATAGAGGGTATGGCAGCACTACATGCACCACAAGTGGACACAACAAGAAAAGTGGATTATAGCGGGTATGGCAATACTACATGCACTACAAGTGGACACAACAGTAAAAGTGAATTATAGAGGGTATGGCAGTACTACATGCACCACAAGTGGACACAACAATAAAAGTGGATTATAGAGGGTATGGCAGTACTACATGCACCACAAGTGGACACAACAATAAAAGTGGATTATAGAGGGTATGGCAGTACTACATGCACTACAAGTGTACACAACAATAAAAGTGGATTATAGAGGGTATGGCAATACTACATGCAGCACAAGTGGACACAACAATAAAAGTGGATTATAGAGGGTATGGCAGTACTACATGCACTACAAGTGGACACATCAATAAAATTGGATTATAGAGGGTATGGCAGCACTACATGCAACACAAGTGGACACAACAATAAAAGTGGATTATAGCGGGTATGGCAGTACTACATGCACTACAAGTGGACACATCAATAAAATTGGATTATAGAGGGTATGGCAGCACTACATGCAACACAAGTGGACACAACAAGAAAAGTGGATTATAGCGGGTATGGCGGTACTGCATGCACCACAAGTGGACACAACAATAAAAGTGGATTATAAAGGGTATGGCAGTACTACATGCACTACAAGTGGACACAACAATAAAAGTGGATTATAGATGGTATGGCAGTACTACATGCACCACAAGTGGACACAACAATAAAAGTGGATTATAGAGGGTATGGCAGTACTACATGCACTACACGTGTACACAACAATAAAAGTGGATTATAGAGGGTATGGCAATACTACATGCACTACAAGTGGACACAACAGTAAAAGTGAATTATAGAGGGTATGGCAGTACTACATGCACCACAAGTGGACACAACAATAAAAGTGGATTATAGAGGGTATGGCAGTACTACATGCACCACAAGTGGACACAACAATAAAAGTGGATTATGGAGGGTATGGAAGTACTACATGCAGCACAAGTGGACACAACAATAAAAGTGGATTATAGAGGGTATGAAAGTACTACATGCACCACAAGTCGACACAACAATAAAAGTGGATTATAGAGGGTATGGCAGTACTACATGCACCACAAGTGGACACAACAATAAAAGTGGATTATAGAGGGTATGGCAGTACTACATGCACTACAAGTGGACACAACAATAAAAGTGGATTATAGAGGGTATGGCAGCACTATATGCACCACAAGTGGACACGACAATAAAAGTGGATTATAGAGGGTATGGCAGTACTACATGCACCACAAGTGGACACATCAATAAAAGTGGATTATAGAGGGTATGGCAGCACTACATGCACCACAAGTGGACACAACAAGAAAAGTGGATTATAGCGGGTATGGCGGTACTACATGCACTACAAGTGTACACAACAATAAAAGTGGATTATAGAGGGTATGGCAATACTACATGCACTACAAGTGGACACAACAGTAAAAGTGAATTATAGAGGGTATGGCAGTACTACATGCACCACAAGTGGACACAACAATAAAAGTGGATTATAGAGGGTATGGCAGTACTACATGCACCACAAGTGGACACAACAATAAAAGTGGATTATAGAGGGTATGGCAGTACTACATGCACTACAAGTGTACACAACAATAAAAGTGGATTATAGAGGGTATGGCAATATTACATGCACTACAAGTGGACACAACAGTAAAAGTGAATTATAGAGGGTATGGCAGTACTACATGCACCACAAGTGGACACAACAATAAAAGTGGATTATAGAGGGTATGGTGGAACTACATGCACCACAAGTGGACACAACAATAAAAGTGGATTATGGAGGGTATGGAAGTACTACATGCAGCACAAGTGGACACATCAATAAAACTGGATTATAGAGGGTATGGCAGTACTACATGCACTACAAGTGGACACAACAATAAAAGTGGATTATAGAGGGTATGGCAGTACTACATGCACCGCAAGTGGACACAACAATAAAAGTGGATTATAGAGGGTTGGCAGGACTATATGCACCACAAGTGGACACGACAATAAAAGTGGATTATAGAGGGTATGGCAGTACTACATGCACCACAAGTGGACACAACAAGAAAAAGTGGATTATAGAGGGTATGGCAGTACTACATGCACTACAAGTGGACACAACAATAAAAGTGGATTATAGAGGGTATGGCAGCACTATATGCACCACAAGTGGACACGATAATAAAAGTGGATTATAGAGGGTATGGCAGTACTACATGCACCACAAGTGGACACATCAATAAAAGTGGATTATAGAGGGTATGGCAGCACTACATGCACCACAAGTGGACACAACAAGAAAAGTGGATTATAGCGGGTATGGCGGTACTACATGCACTACAAGTGTACACAACAATAAAAGTGGATTATAGCGGGTATGGCGGTACTACATGCACTACAAGTGGACACAACAAGAAAAGTGGAGTATAGCGGGTATGGCAATACTACATGCACTACAAGTGGACACAACAGTAAAAGTGAATTATAGAGGGTATGGCAGTACTACATGCACCACAAGTGGACACAACAATAAAAGTGGATTATAGAGGGTATGGCAGTACTACATGCACCACAAGTGGACACAACAATAAAAGTGGATTATAGAGGGTATGGCAGTACTACATGCACTACAAGTGTACACAACAATAAAAGTGGATTATGGAGGGTATGGCAGTACTACATGCAGCACAAGTGGACACAACAATAAAAGTGGATTATAGAGGGTATGGCAGTACTACATGCACTACAAGTGGACACATCAATAAAAGTGGATTATAGAGCGTATGGCAGCACTACATGCACTACAAGTGTACACAACAATAAAAGTGGATTATAGAGGGTATGGCAATACTACATGCACTACAAGTGGACACAACAGTAAAACTGAATTATAGAGGGTATGGCAGTACTACATGCACCACAAGTGGACACAACAATAAAAATGGATTATAGAGGGTATGGCAGTACTACATGCAGCACAAGTGGACACAACAATAAAAGTGGATTATGGAGGGTATGGAAGTACTACATGCAGCACAAGTGGACACAACAATAAAAGTGGATTATAGAGGGTATGAAAGTACTACATGCACCACAAGTCGACACAACAATAAAAGTGGATTATAGAGGGTATGGCAGTACTACATGCACCACAAGTGGACACAACAATAAAAGTGGATTATAGAGGGTATGGCAGTACTGCATGCACCACAAGTCGACACAACAATAAAAGTGGATTATAGCGGGTATGGTGGTACTACATGCACCACAAGTGGACACAACAATAAAAGTGGATTATAGAGGGTATGGCAGTACTACATGCACCACAAGTGGACACAACAATAAAAGTGGATTATGGAGGGTATGGCAGTACTACATGCAGCACAAGTGGACACAACAATAAAAGTGGATTATAGAGGGTATGGCAGTACTACATGCACTACAAGTGGACACATCAATAAAATTGGATTATAGAGGGTATGGCAGCACTACATGCAACACAAGTGGAGACAACAAGAAAAGTGGATTATAGCGGGTATGGCGGTACTGCATGCACCACAAGTGGACACAACAATAAAAGTGGATTATAGAGGGTATGGCAGTACTACATGCACTACAAGTGGACACAACAATAAAAGTGGATTATAGAGGGTATGGCAGTACTACATGCACCACAAGTGGACACAACAATAAAAGTGGATTATAGAGGGTATGGCAGTACTACATGCACTACACGTGTACACAACAATAAAAGTGGATTATAGAGGGTATGGCAATACTACATGCACTACAAGTGGACACAACAGTAAAAGTGAATTATAGAGGGTATGGCAGTACTACATGCACCACAAGTGGACACAACAATAAAAGTGGATTATAGAGGGTATGGCAGTACTACATGCACCACAAGTGGACACAACAATAAAAGTGGATTATGGAGGGTATGGAAGTACTACATGCAGCACAAGTGGACACAACAATAAAAGTGGATTATAGAGGGTATGAAAGTACTACATGCACCACAAGTCGACACAACAATAAAAGTGGATTATAGAGGGTATGGCAGTACTACATGCACCACAAGTGGACACAACAATAAAAGTGGATTATAGAGGGTATGGCAGTACTACATGCACTACAAGTGGACACAACAATAAAAGTGGATTATAGAGGGTATGGCAGCACTATATGCACCACAAGTGGACACGACAATAAAAGTGGATTATAGAGGGTATGGCAGTACTACATGCACCACAAGTGGACACATCAATAAAAGTGGATTATAGAGGGTATGGCAGCACTACATGCACCACAAGTGGACACAACAAGAAAAGTGGATTATAGCGGGTATGGCGGTACTACATGCACTACAAGTGTACACAACAATAAAAGTGGATTATAGAGGGTATGGCAATACTACATGCACTACAAGTGGACACAACAGTAAAAGTGAATTATAGAGGGTATGGCAGTACTACATGCACCACAAGTGGACACAACAATAAAAGTGGATTATAGAGGGTATGGCAGTACTACATGCACCACAAGTGGACACAACAATAAAAGTGGATTATAGAGGGTATGGCAGTACTACATGCACTACAAGTGTACACAACAATAAAAGTGGATTATAGAGGGTATGGCAATACTACATGCAGCACAAGTGGACACAACAATAAAAGTGGATTATAGAGGGTATGGCAGTACTACATGCACTACAAGTGGACACATCAATAAAATTGGATTATAGAGGGTATGGCAGCACTACATGCAACACAAGTGGACACAACAATAAAAGTGGATTATAGCGGGTATGGCAGTACTACATGCACTACAAGTGGACACATCAATAAAATTGGATTATAGAGGGTATGGCAGCACTACATGCAACACAAGTGGACACAACAAGAAAAGTGGATTATAGCGGGTATGGCGGTACTGCATGCACCACAAGTGGACACAACAATAAAAGTGGATTATAGAGGGTATGGCAGTACTACATGCACTACAAGTGGACACAACAATAAAAGTGGATTATAGATGGTATGGCAGTACTACATGCACCACAAGTGGACACAACAATAAAAGTGGATTATAGCGGGTATGGCAGTACTACATGCACTACAAGTGGACACATCAATAAAATTGGATTATAGAGGGTATGGCAGCACTACATGCAACACAAGTGGACACAACAAGAAAAGTGGATTATAGCGGGTATGGCGGTACTGCATGCACCACAAGTGGACACAACAATAAAAGTGGATTATAGAGGGTATGGCAGTACTACATGCACTACAAGTGGACACAACATTAAAAGTGGATTATAGATGGTATGGCAGTACTACATGCACCACAAGTGGACACAACAATAAAAGTGGATTATAGAGGGTATGGCAGTACTACATGCACCACAAGTGGACACAACAATAAAAGTGGATTATAGAGGGTATGGCAGTACTACATGCACCACAAGTGGACACAACAATAAAAGTGGATTATGGAGGGTATGGAAGTACTACATGCAGCACAAGTGGACACAACAATAAAAGTGGATTATAGAGGGTATGAAAGTACTACATGCACCACAAGTCGACACAACAATAAAAGTGGATTATAGAGGGTATGGCAGTACTACATGCACCACAAGTGGACACAACAATAAAAGTGGATTATAGAGGGTATGGCAGTACTACATGCACTACAAGTGGACACAACAATAAAAGTGGATTATAGAGGGTATGGCAGCACTATATGCACCACAAGTGGACACGACAATAAAAGTGGATTATAGAGGGTATGGCAGTACTACATGCACCACAAGTGGACACATCAATAAAAGTGGATTATAGAGGGTATGGCAGCACTACATGCACCACAAGTGGACACAACAAGAAAAGTGGATTATAGCGGGTATGGCAATACTACATGCACTACAAGTGGACACAACAGTAAAAGTGAATTATAGAGGGTATGGCAGTACTACATGCACCACAAGTGGACACAACAATAAAAGTGGATTATAGAGGGTATGGCAGTACTACATGCACCACAAGTGGACACAACAATAAAAGTGGATTATAGAGGGTATGGCAGTACTACATGCACTACAAGTGTACACAACAATAAAAGTGGATTATAGAGGGTATGGCAATACTACATGCAGCACAAGTGGACACAACAATAAAAGTGGATTATAGAGGGTATGGCAGTACTACATGCACTACAAGTGGACACATCAATAAAATTGGATTATAGAGGGTATGGCAGCACTACATGCAACACAAGTGGACACAACAATAAAAGTGGATTATAGCGGGTATGGCAGTACTACATGCACTACAAGTGGACACATCAATAAAATTGGATTATAGAGGGTATGGCAGCACTACATGCAACACAAGTGGACACAACAAGAAAAGTGGATTATAGCGGGTATGGCGGTACTGCATGCACCACAAGTGGACACAACAATAAAAGTGGATTATAAAGGGTATGGCAGTACTACATGCACTACAAGTGGACACAACAATAAAAGTGGATTATAGATGGTATGGCAGTACTACATGCACCACAAGTGGACACAACAATAAAAGTGGATTATAGAGGGTATGGCAGTACTACATGCACTACACGTGTACACAACAATAAAAGTGGATTATAGAGGGTATGGCAATACTACATGCACTACAAGTGGACACAACAGTAAAAGTGAATTATAGAGGGTATGGCAGTACTACATGCACCACAAGTGGACACAACAATAAAAGTGGATTATAGAGGGTATGGCAGTACTACATGCACCACAAGTGGACACAACAATAAAAGTGGATTATGGAGGGTATGGAAGTACTACATGCAGCACAAGTGGACACAACAATAAAAGTGGATTATAGAGGGTATGAAAGTACTACATGCACCACAAGTCGACACAACAATAAAAGTGGATTATAGAGGGTATGGCAGTACTACATGCACCACAAGTGGACACAACAATAAAAGTGGATTATAGAGGGTATGGCAGTACTACATGCACTACAAGTGGACACAACAATAAAAGTGGATTATAGAGGGTATGGCAGCACTATATGCACCACAAGTGGACACGACAATAAAAGTGGATTATAGAGGGTATGGCAGTACTACATGCACCACAAGTGGACACATCAATAAAAGTGGATTATAGAGGGTATGGCAGCACTACATGCACCACAAGTGGACACAACAAGAAAAGTGGATTATAGCGGGTATGGCGGTACTACATGCACTACAAGTGTACACAACAATAAAAGTGGATTATAGAGGGTATGGCAATACTACATGCACTACAAGTGGACACAACAGTAAAAGTGAATTATAGAGGGTATGGCAGTACTACATGCACCACAAGTGGACACAACAATAAAAGTGGATTATAGAGGGTATGGCAGTACTACATGCACCACAAGTGGACACAACAATAAAAGTGGATTATAGAGGGTATGGCAGTACTACATGCACTACAAGTGTACACAACAATAAAAGTGGATTATAGAGGGTATGGCAATATTACATGCACTACAAGTGGACACAACAGTAAAAGTGAATTATAGAGGGTATGGCAGTACTACATGCACCACAAGTGGACACAACAATAAAAGTGGATTATAGAGGGTATGGTGGAACTACATGCACCACAAGTGAGACACAACAATAAAAGTGGATTATGGAGGGGTATGGGAAGTAACTACATGCAGCACAAGTGGACACATCAATAAAACTGGATTATAGAGGGTATGGCAGTACTACATGCACTACAAGTGGACACAACAATAAAAGTGGATTATAGAGGGTATGGCAGTACTACATGCACCGCAAGTGGACACAACAATAAAAGTGGATTATAGAGGGTATGGCAGGACTATATGCACCACAAGTGGACACAGACAATAAAGTGGATTATAGAGGGTATGGCAGTACTACATGCACCACAAGTGGACACAACAAGAAAAAGTGGATTATAGAGGGTATGGCAGTACTACATGCACTACAAGTGGACACAACAATAAAAAGTGGATTATAGGAGGGTATAGGCAGCACTATATGCACCACAAGTGGACACGAATAATAAAAGTGGATTATAGAGGGTATGGCAGTACTACATGCACCACAAGTGGACACATCAATAAAAGTGGATTATAGAGGGTATGGCAGCACTACATGCACCACAAGTGGACACAACAAGAAACAGTGGATTATAGCGGGTATGGCGGTACTACATGCACTACAAGTGTACACAACAATAAAAGTGGATTATAGCGGGTATGGCGGTACTACATGCACTACAAGTGGACACAACAAGAAAAGTGGAGTATAGCGGGTATGGCAATACTACATGCACTACAAGTGGACACAACAGTAAAAGTGAATTATAGAGGGTATGGCAGTACTACATGACACCACAAGTGGACACAACAATAAAAGTGGATTATAGGAGGGTATGGCAGTACTAACATGCACCACAAGTGGACACAACAATAAAAGTGGATTATAGAGGGTATGGCAGTACTACATGCACTACAAGTGTACACAACAATAAAAGTGGATTTATAGAGGGTATGGCAATACTACATGCACTACAAGTGGACACAACAGTAAAAGTGAATTATAGAGGGTATGGCAGTACTACATGCACCACAAGTGGACACAACAATAAAAGTGGATTATAGAGGGTATGGTGGAACTACATGCACCACAAGTGGACACAACAATAAAAGTGGATTATGGAGGGTATGGAAGTACTACATGCAGCACAAGTGGACACAACAATAAAAGTGGATTATAGAGGGTATGGCAGTACTCACATGCACTACAAGTGGACACAACAATAAAAGTGGATTATAGAGGGTATGGCAGTACTACATGCACCACAAGTGGACACAACAATAAAAGTGGATTATAGAGGGTTGGCAGGACTATATGCACCACAAGTGGACACAATAATAAAAGTGGATCATAGAGGGGATGGCGGTACCTACATGCACCACAAGTGGACACAACAATAAAAGTGGATTATAGAGGGTATGGCAGTACTACATGCACCACAAGTGGACACAAAAATAAAAGTGGATTTATAGAGGGGATGGCAGTACTACATGCACTACAAGTGGACACAAACAATAAAATTGGATTATAGAGGGTATGGCAGCACTACATGCAACACAAGTGGACACAACAATAAAAGTGGATATATAGCG
>CM067369.1:11889720-11981642 GCA_034401795.1 Chaetoderma sp. LZ-2023a | reverse complement strand
CGCATGACACGTGTGTTAATTCAAACATGTTTATATAAGTGATCACCGCTTAGCTAGAAATGCATTTAAGACCCGGTATAGCTAGAAAATGAATCTCTGTATTGACTTTTTCTATTTATTACTCTAGTATAGATATATATAATTTTAATCAATAACTTTGAATTTGTCTAACATTTTTCTAAAACTATTTGAATGTGGTTGTTATTTTAACAACCAACTTTTAGTAAAAATATTTTCAAAGTATTTAACAAATTCATAGTTATTGTCTATTGGAATTACTACACTCTGGGGAGGAACAGTTTTCGATTGTCAGTTAAAAAGGGAAGGAAATTGTTCAGCATTTTAGTAAAACAAAAGCGTTTTAATGCATTAATTGATATTCAGGGAACAAAAAAAAAAAAGAACAACAACAACGATGTTATCTCAACTACATCTACTTTACTGAAGCATCGTTCACTATGCTGCTTGCAAGTCCTACTCAGAGTGGAAAGACTAAATTTATAAAACGTTATCTCTACAGATGTATCCTGGAAACAGTAAATATTTGATTGAACCCTATAAGAATGCTACGCAGACACATTACCCATATCTGTTACTAGATCTTAAACAAACAGCTCAAAATTTCCTCACCTATGAACAAGAATTCATCCGACTTAAATTTGTCACGTTTATATTCCTAAGAAGACATATCCCTTATAGTAGGATTGGGCCTCACATAATATCAACACATTTATTGATCCTAAAAACACTTATCTAAAACGATGTAACTGGTAGATGCTCGAAAGATCTTATTAACTGCTTATGTGAAGCCTCTCGGAATGTTGTACATGATAATGTAAATCTGTCAGACCCATCTTATAGGAAACTCGAGAAATATAAGAAACATCTACGTCTACTTTCCAAGAAAACAATTTTATCCGATTCTCGAAGGTGGAAAGTGCTGCAGATTGGGAGCTTTCTTGGTGAATTATTACCAGCCATTCTCAGGAGTGTAGTACCATTGCTATGGCAGTTGTTTGGATGAATGGAACATGGTTACTCAACTTTTTCTGAGAAAAACATTCCTGTCCGAAAGAATATGTCCGAGTGGGTGTAGTGACATTACAAGTCGTCTCTAAACACAACCCGTAATCGTATCCTTGGGGGTTATGTTTATAAAAGACTAGCTAGGACGTTCTCTTGGGAGACTAGACATGTGTGTCCTATAGCAACGTTCATCTCTTTTACTTATCATGCCGGAAATGGGTGGGGCTACATAACTTCCTCAAAGTGAATGTGAGAAATTCTCACCTGAACAAATCCATTCCTATCCAGGTAAGTTCAAACAGTTTCCGGTCCTGAAGTTGAGTTTCCAGTCTCGATGTGATCTTATCACACTGGAAATGGGTGGGGATACATAACATTCTCAGGAAGGATGACTAATACCTTTTGCTATTGTGACACAGGTGTGATGGATGTCGTAGGACTAATTCAAATATTGATCACTTTTAGCCAATCGGGGCAGCCACATATATGGTTGTCAATGTTTGCACTATGAAGCAGTTGACATGTATAATGGGCCATGAAACTGTTAGGACGTTTGGGCGCTAATTTAAATATTGACGGCAGCATAACTCTCAACCAATCAGTAGCACTGTTGCCACAGGAAATGAGATGTGAGAGTTCTAGGGGCAAAGGCTAATTCAAATGTTGATGATGTCACAACTCCTGGTCGCTACTCCAAGTGGGCCAGTGAATGCGCAGATGAGGTAAATCAGTCCTTAGACATTCTTGCCTGAGTCTGTGCATTGGAGTATTGTCATCCATCAGAATAGATGCAGCTCGGCAGGGGTGGCATTCACTGGTTCCAGGTCGATCAGTTATACAAAGTGACCTGGTAACAGACCGAACCGAACCAATGATTTCCGCCCTTACCTGTGCTGAGACTATTTTTATGGATGGTAATATTGCAATGCATAGACACAGGCAAGAAAGATACAATTTACCACATCTGCGTATGCACTGGGTCACTAGGAGTAGCCACGTAAGATACGTTTTCTAATAGGGACATGCTCACGTACGCATGGTGCAGCTGAAAGGGGGGGGGGACACCTTTATGTTTTACATATTATCTTATCTTCTTTCTCGCAATAATGACAATAATCGCAATGTCACAGTGAGTGTTCAGTACAATTAGAAAGCCCGGCGATCCCGCTTTGTCAAGACGACAAACGTGAGTACATTAAAAAAACGTAGCGATCATAGAACTGACATTGAACCCACATGAGTAAGAAAGCCGATGAGCTAGTTACATTGATTGGCTGACTCCTGCTTGGATGCTGATGTAGCCAATATGGTTACGTTAATGACACATGATTGGTCCAGGCCTCACGGCATTCCTAACATGCCATTCACAAGAAGATAATGAGATGCATTACTAACTAGCATAAAAGCCGCCAGTCATATGCTGGTGGTTCGACAATGGCTATGGTCGACAGTCCTTTGTTCCCTCTTCACTAACTTCACTTGTGGATTTCACTGCAGAACATTATGCATTTTGACTGCTCAGTATGAGACAACATCTACAAAGCTGCCACTGCACGACCTCTCTTTTGTAACCCGGAACGATCACCCTTGAACAGCATCAAGAAATTTTTTTTTATGTCGCTCATGACGGTCTAGGCTCCGACCGAATGATTCACCCGACTTTGCGAGTGGAGAGGTTCTTGCTCAACTTAACCAATCAGATCCTGCTGCAGCCGCATGAGGCCTTAGCAAGCAAAGCCACATAGGCTAGATAAACTACTGCCTTGCACAGGATCCTTCAAATGCTAGCTAGAGGCACACTTAGAATGCCAGCCTCTGGACATTGCCTGAAAACATTAGGTCAACCAGGCGATGACAACTACCATGGTTTCCAGTTGTAGTGGCACCCCCGTCGTCTCCTCGTCCCATGTTTACGGCGCTTCCGCCATCTCATTGCTGCATCCGGAGTCTAGAGTTGTCGAATGGTGGTACAGTAACTTACCTCTAGGGCTGGTGGGAAGTTCACTTCCCAGTGAGGCCGGGCGAGCATACTCGCCAACAGTTTGTCCCACACCAAAATTGAAGATGACCGTGTCATCCCAGCTGTTAGTCAAGCCGGTGTGTCTTGACATTCTTGCAGATCTTTTAGTTTGAAAGTGCATTGAGTTAAGTGGCTTTCCTGGCAAAATGTGTAGATAGACGTCAGATGCGTCACAAAGTTCATAGATTCTCTAGCAAACACGATATATGTGAATGGCAGCTCTCTCCTTGTAGTTGTGTCTGTGAATAATCTGTCAGAATTGACAAATTTTGTGCTCAGTACGCAAGCTATTTCTATCTGCTCTCGCGAGATATACCTTATACACCATGTTTAAATGGTGTTTGCCACCACAGCAGGGAAGGAGCCTCATTTGGGCCGCCAACCTGTTTCAACCTCAAGGCTTAGGGCTGAGGGGGATGGTCCATAAGCCAGACCCGCCCAAATATGAAAAATATAAACTAATACATAGAATATAAGAGTCGTATAAGAGTGCGTGCAAAAATTTGACACATAAATAGAAATGGCCTCGCCGATTTCGACAGAATTCGTCAAGCCAGATCAAGATATATGCTCGTTTAGTAGTTGCCACCTTATTTTGGCAGTTCTTCTTCAGCGAGTTAGCCTACAGTTAGTCTTTTAGCAAAGGGGAGTATTAATTTAGAGT
The DNA here is from genome assembly GCA_034401795.1 of Chaetoderma sp. LZ-2023a. Lineage (NCBI taxonomy): Eukaryota > Metazoa > Mollusca > Caudofoveata > Chaetodermatida > Chaetodermatidae > Chaetoderma > Chaetoderma sp. LZ-2023a. The sequence goes on along the minus strand of CM067369.1, from coordinate 11,977,932 downwards.
GATAGACAGTTTGGTCAACTTCAACACAAACGTTCCATGAGCGGGTGCGTGTTGAACATGTGTTTAGATGCCAACCAAGAGACAAAGATTCCCAGGGCGACCTCGACGACACCCGATGAGCAACCGTGTACCGATGTCATATGGAATCAAGAAATAAAGATAAAGAGATAGAACACACAGATAGAAAAGAGAGATTTTTAATAGAAGGAATAACACTAGTTATGGCGGGACCCGAGATGTAAAAAGGCATAGCAGAAGTGCTACTCCTGAAGGCCAGGATATCAAGCTCCCCCTGACACTCTTATTAAACAACTACACCACTACTTCACGATCCGTTACCATTGGCTGGAGCGAACCATATAGGCTCGATCCCTAGGATTCTAACTGTTATACTAACGATTAAGTTTATATTCAATTTCCCTAGAATTTACTACTGTGACTGGATCCAAGCTATGTGTATACAATTTGTATCGATTTCGTAGTGAATTTCTTCTTTGGCGTAAATGCTAATTTTCCTATATGTACCAGTGAATGTACTGTGGGACGTGTATGTGGAACATCACCGTTTAAACCTAAACACTCCGAAGATCTTGCGATCTCTGGGGTAAGTTTTCGATTCAACCAGTGGCAGGGGCATATCTGACAATTGCTACTGACCAGTGTGGTCGGAGTAGCGCAAAGAGACAGCTGCTCGCTTGAATTTAGTAGGCTTGTACTAAAGTATATTAGGCCAGCTATATGAAAGCATGGCGTGGCCAACGAGTGGCGTGTTTGCCATGCCAAGGAGATGCTGTATAGTATTTGACCAGCTGTCCCTAATTACGTTTACTTATCCTATACGAATATCTGAGCTAGAATATTACGTTTAGGTTGTCACCGTTACAAGTGTCACAGAGACACGTAAAATGGTCCTACTGAAAGATTGTTGCCGTAAGAGTGGTGCCAAGTGTGTGTCTGTGTGCGTGCATTTCGTGCGTGCGTGCGTGCGTGCCTGCCTGCCTGCGTGCGTGCGTGCGTGCGTACGTACGTGCGTGCGTGCGTGCGTGCGTGTGCTAGAGTGTGTCTGTAGTATATATCACGTGCATGTGGCAAGATTCTTATTCCTAACGAATACTAGTGAGATGTGTATATTCAAACTTAGTATATCAACGGCGAAGCCGCTACTATTTAGGTAAGGATATAGGAAGTGGCATGTTTAACTGCATCCAAGAACGGCACAATCTATACAGTATATGATAGATATGTCTTATAGTGCTCGGGTTGTCTAATAGTGGCAAAACGGACGGCACTCGACGTTACAATCTATACAGTATGTGGACAAGGTGAGCAAGATGTCCACGAGATGTAAACACGTTTTGGCAAAAATGTCCTCGTGAAAGATGCTGTATTCCAATTCCAGCACACGATATAAGTTAGCAACAGTTTGGAATTCTTGGTTCTTCTTGCTTGTTAGGTGGCACAAGACGATTGGCGCCGTTAGCTCAATATTACGACGCCGAAAGCAATGTTCCAGTGATGTAGCTTGGTAGATGCATTCCCAAGCAAGTGAATGTTCGTAGGTATATGGATATATCTCTAGCTGTGTTGTCAGAACATGCCACTAGGTGTTAGTTGGGCGAAGCTGGACAGTAAACACTTTTGGCAGATCTGCCACTGATCTGCCCCTGTGTATCGAAGCACTATCCTCGGCCCAACTGATTTCTCATTATTTCGGACCGCCATTTATACTATTCAGGGCTGATGACGTTAGCAGCTTTTATCTTTCAAAATGACCACATGCTATGGCACGTGTCCATAAGTCCAGCTGCGTTATCGGTAATAACTACAGTTGGTGATATGATCTCTGACTTTAATGACCCATGTGGCCAAAATTATAAGGAATTTCGTTGCCTGGTGATATCTTCGTCAATACATAGTCCGATTACAATTCTGAAAACAGATTTGGAATCATGGCAAATTCTGTTAATAATGGGGCCAAACATTGTCGGAATCGGCCCAGGATTAGTGATTTAAGAAATATCACTAATACCTGCCTGTCTCTAATTAGTATGCTCTCTGACCTCGTAGTGGTCGCTGTCCGAGGGGGAGGGGGGCTTGCTACAGTAGCCTGAGGCGGCTGCAAACATGCGCGCCAGGTGCTTCACTTGTCTTTTGGAGATGCGTGTCAGACTGTATCGGCTTAATAATGTGCTAGGCAGTTAGCCAGTCATACAGAGAGCGGGGTAGAGCGTTAACACTTGCTTGGCCATTGACAGTGGTCAGCGCAGACACTCCGCGTTACACCAGCGTAGATTCGTCCCACCGAGGACAGCGAATTAGAAATGCACCGTTCCACTGCCTTCAGATGACCTTTAGAAGCTAGCTTTAACACCAGCGACTTTTGAGACCAAATAACCATGTCTAAACTCACGGGACGAATAGTGACTGTTAATGATGTAACGACTGCATGGGAAATAGTGTTGTCTCGCCCTCCCTCTTCTCAAGAACTGCCCCACATCCTTGCTATGAATTTCCTTGCCACCTAACAGGCCATCCCGCCTTCCGAGTGACGAACCCGCCTACTATGGAAAGAGAGAGAAGACTACCTCTCCTATTGAGATGCCCGCATATAGCACTGAACACAGCGTGTAGACAGCAACACCGGGGAGGGAGATGACACGCCACTCTCCAGGGAGGGCTAGGTTCCCGACGTCGTCAAACTCAGGCACACATCCTTGGTGGCAATGCCCCATCGGACATGTGCGTCTCCAAGGAGATGGCCGGTCACTCCTGCCATCAAATGTGTGTGGCAGAGCCCCAAGAACATGTCCAAGGTACATCGTCGCAAACCCCGAAATATCTACCGCAAATCGACTTTAATTTGAAGAGTTCTTGCCCGATTGTTACCAGCAAAACGTTTCCAAAATGACTGTAGACATTGCTGCCCGATAATACGCTCTATCACTATATTTCTAAGGTACAGGATGTGAGTATTGTTAAAAGGTGCATATTCACACCATGTGGGCATATAGGTAACGATATACGAAATAAATCTTAGCATATGATGATTTCATTGTAAAAAGAATTATATTAATTTATACGGAATGAAATCATCATATGTTAAGATTTATTTCGTTTCAATACACATAGCCACATAATTTAAGCCTCTAAAAGTATATAATTTAAACAATTTTATTTTCAGTCATTTTACTGGGAATATGCACCTTTAACTGTTGCCAGTTTATAATTATTCAAACTTAATCTCTGAGCTAGATAACGTATAGAGCTCCATAGTCGACACCTTATTTACCACTTATACCAAGATTGATGTAAATCATCCAGTCGATATTAAAGTTGTTTTAGCTTTCACAACATGTTAGCCAGATAAAGTTTATCCATGGCTATGCATTGGAATTTAGAATTATTAATCTAGTTATCTAGCCATTTACCCAATAAAATCTTAGATCACAACAAGTTGTTTGATAATTGAGGATACCCTGTGCATGCCACGAAGTTTTTACAATCTTCTTGACGTTATCTAATTTTGCTTAGTGTTGTAAGAAAACATTTTCTTAAAATAACTTCTTTTCTTCTTTTCGGCTTAGCAGACTGTGCACGGACTTTAGTAAAACCATTAGGAATTAAGAAGCTATTGGGTTGATTGACGTCTATCGTGTCCCTGTTTACAGGTCCCATTCAAGCAATTCTAGGCTGCTTTATTTCAGTCATTATTGGTAAATTTCCCAGTTTCCTTTAGACTGGTACCCATTTGACCAAGATCGACAACCCAAGACCCAGAATGTGTAAATTCTTCAGTAATAACCATGACCAGCACAGCATTGTCGCTCCAGTTTTGCTTGAGTATTCTTCACGCATATCCATACTACATGCTCAATCATTATTAGAGAAACAATTACGTTTGCTTCTTCCTCAAGTGTACACACATGATTCTTCTTTAATGATAACCTCTGCCGATCTGACAAGCATCAGCCATACGGTGCACTACATAGATCCGTGTTGTTTCCTGAGATCGTTGAAAATTCACTCAAAGAAATTTGTAGCTGATTAATTCCAACAGGAAAGCATATTATTCAGTCTCGTCATTGGAGGCACTAAAGAAACATACTTTGGTATCATATGCAGTTACTGCATTTCCCAAATTGCAACAGTAACATGCATATGTTTATTATAATTTTTCAGCAGTTTAATCAGTATGTACACGTGTGAACATTCGCATTCCCTTTATATGGTCTTGAAATGAGTGTGACAGTACTACGCCTGCGGCGCGCACACATACCCCCACCCACACCCACCCACCCACCCACCCACACACACACATACACCGGGACCCATTTCCTATTAAATGTCCTTATTCTGCGAATAATGTGTGTCTAAATGCCTAGCACCCTATGATTAGGAGATCTATTGATTTCGTCAGAGGAATCCCTAGCCAGAGTCTTAAACCAAGGATGGTCATTGGCCATACAATGATCAACTACCTAGATGACCCATTGTTCCAGGCAACAACTGTTCAATCAATTGGTCTACACAGGATCGATTGTCCAGTTTTAGAGCTGTTATATAGTTAGATGCACTCCGATATTTTAACCATGGAGTCCATTGTCCAGATCCTTGGGGTGATATATGGCTAGACTACATCATCCCATTGACCATCTAAGTACCCTACTCATTGCTCCATTTGTTGATTGATTAATCTATCTCCAGTACATTAGGCCGATATGTGCTTTATGCTTAGATGTGCATCGTTTGAGGTACCTACCGCTGGGATGATGTATGTCTAAGTGTACAACACCTACCAGTTACTACACGTGGCTCTCTAGCAGTGAATAGATGGTATGTTTAATTTCTCACCTGGCTTAATCAGAGATGATCTTATCTTGGCCACGTCGCCGAGTTTGAAACCAAGAAATTTCAGCCCATCATTATCTATTTGTTTGAGCACATCCACTGTGTGTAGCTGAAAATTAAAAATATTACTTCTGAGGCTTAACGTTGTTAATGTTTCTGCATATTCTATGCAGCACACATTTAATTATTGTTTGAAGATTAATGTTTTCCGAAAGATCTTGTGAAAAAATTAAAGCTCAACTACAGTGCATGCAAAACCTGACAACCAATATTCGAGTTAATAAAGAATTTGAAAATCGAGCATATATGATAGCTCTATGAATTCTGATTGTCTTTACTTTTATATCAAGTTGTCATTTATTTGTGTACTCTAAGTATAATTTAATAATCATGTAGGTAAACAAGAAATTCCTCCCGCAATTAATTGTGCGAGTAGTCAGTTATAATCGGCGGTAATAGACTACCAATTACACAGATTAAATTACCTTTTATTTATATCAAAACTGACTATCAATAATGCTTATAAAATCTGAATTCGATTCTAGAAAGTGATCAAGGCAAGGAAAACGTATATCTTTCAAAAGTATTTGAGTAATGATAATGTTGACATTCTGCTGTCATCAGCATAGCATTAGTGATTAGGCTTCGCCTTTAATCTCCCCCCCCCCCTCTCTCTCTCTCTCTCTCTCTCTCTCCATCTAAAGCACTGCTATTGTTTTACGTTCATTTGAGCTAGCATTACAAGTGATAGCCAGAATGAATGTCAATGTGGTTGCATCAGCCATGCTCCTCACAATATATTTATATTTAGAAATGTTGAAGGTTTCAGTTACTATATCCGATACATCTAATTAAATGTAAGCTTTTCAGCTCAGCTGACTTGTCAGTCAGCAGAGCTATAGCAATCACCTGCTGTCCGGCATCCGTCTGTCCGCCCGCCCGTCTGTCTGTGCATCGTCAACAATGATGTCACATTTTGTTATTTTTCAATAGATTTTGACCAGACTTGGTCAAAATGCTCGTATCAGGATCTAATTTATGCATTATGAAAATGAGGCTGATCCGATGAAAAATAACAAAGTTATTCCCCTTGGAAATTTTCATCAGTATGGGACTCTATGGGGAAAGATATTACATTGCTGGCGATGGCACGTTGTGCCATTTTTTAGACCTATTGACTTCTAGCTTGGATGGTGGCTAAATATGGGCATAAGCTACCACACACATAAGAACTAGGTCAGTTTGACCTAGTTTTCAGATAATATAGGTCAAAGGTCAATTTTGCCATTGGAATCAATAATAACATATTTCGTCGGCACTTTCGGCTATCTTTTGAGCAGCTTATATCAAATCTGGTCCAAAATTGTCCTATAGGCATCTACTATCTACATTAAAGCAATTCTTAATGAACCGAGAATTTCGCATTAAAATATTAGAATGTGACGTATGTAAGCATGAGACACAATGTGACGTATGTAAGCATGAGACACAACGTGACGTATGTAAGCAAGAGACACAATGTAACGTATGTAAGCATGAGACACAATGTGACGTATGTAAGCAAGAGACACAATGTGACGTATGTAAGCAAGAGACACAATGTGACGTATGTAAGCAAGAGACACAATGTGACGTATGTAAGCATGAGACACAATGTGACGTATGTAAGCAAGAGACACAATGTGACGTATGTAAGCAAGAGACACAATGTGACGTATGTAAGCAAGAGACACAACCTGACGTATGTAAGCAAGAGACACACTGTGACGTATGTAAGCAAGAGACACAATGTGACGTATGTAAGCAAGAGACACAATGCGACGTATGTAAGCAAGAGACACAATGTGACGTATTGTAAATATTGGATTGTCTTGTGGGAGTCATGACCCGCCGGATGTCTTATGTTTTCGAGTAAGTCCCAAGAGAAATTTATGATTTGAAAATACCAGGTGAGCTAATGGACCGGTTGACATCTATACTATACTATTTAACGTAATAGGTTACATCAACCAGTTCTGCTGATATTGTTGATAAATATTGGTCATCTATATTTCCGATAAATAGATGGAGTGCTAATATAGCACACTGAAACTAAATGGATATAGTTGTAGAATAATATTTTAAATAAGTGAATTGATTAGAATAGATCCCACGGTTCTGAGTTGATGTGTATTTGAAAATAGTTTGGATGAAAGTTGTTGCTGTTCAGTCGGCACACATGTTTATAATATTCAGCAGTTGTTTGAATCGATAGTTTAGAACATAATCGATGTATAATAATCAGTGGAATCGAACGTGACAAACGGACTTAGTTGATGACGTAGGCATTCTAGATTCTCACATGAGAATAGAACAACACCAGCTGGCAGTGAGATCATACAGCTCGTGTGCCTATTAACTCTAGCATCCTACAGGCTGCGTCGATCAAACTCTGTAGCAAAGAATTAAGTAGAATAGGTTTTACATCCAACAACGAAATGAAAGGATCGTTGATTGGTCAGGAGGACTAATATTTATTAGGTAGGAACTTCTAGGAAGGAATAAGCAAAAGTTGATTGGTGGACTGATTGTCCGGGCCAATCAAGGTGTGCTTATGACGTGCCTAGAAGAATCATTGAAAAAGATTCAGGCGGAATCTTATTATTACGATATGAACAGAACCTCAGAATTAGAGATTCTGAGTACTATAAAAGATGAACTTTCAGGTAGAGAAAGTTATTCAAACTCACCACTCCGAATCACTGAATATCTCGCTGACGTTCAGTTATTGTGTCAGAAGGAAGATTTAGTCAAACTTCTTGTTAGCAGAATCTATTCGTTCGTACATGTAATTGTACTAAGTTTGAGTGTTGAGCAATATTGCTCTTGATTAGAATTCGTATATAAAGTTTCAATAAATCTATTTAACTTACGTTTATGTAAGTTAGTCGTTTGTCGGTTGATTAGTTTAGCAAGATAGCATAGGCATCTAGCCTGAGCTGAAGGCAAGCTTCAGTCCTTACCTGGTACACCACGACGTCAGATTAGGCCCAGCAGTCTTTACAAATATCGTCACTCACCATCTCTCGACGAGGCGAGCCAGACTGCCACGTTCCTTCTCCGCCGCCGGCAAGTGGTTGTCGCAGCAACCTTACATCATAAACTTACCGGTAGCGAAGCGGGACCATCTGATCATTTACATGTCAGTAAAGAAGAAGAAAACCGAAATCTTCAGTATGTAAGCAAGAGACACAATGTGACGTATGTAAGCAAGCGACACAATGTGACGTATGTAAGCATGAGACAATGTGACGTATGTAAGCAAGAGACACAATGTGACGTATGTAAGCATGAGACACAATGTGACGTATGTAAGCAAGAGACACAATGTGACGTATGTAAGCAAGAGACACAATGTGACGTATGTAAGCAAGAGACACAATGTGACGTATGTAAGCAAGAGACACAATGTGACGTATGTAAGCAAGAGACACAATGTGACGTATGTAAGCAAGAGACACAATGTGACGTATGTAAGCATGAGACACAATTTTCATATCTTTACTTAGTCACCTAAGAAAGATGTTTGATGTTTGAATGTGAAATTTCAATGTACTCCATACGTTTACCGAGGCCGCCATTGCATAGCATTTCACACACGATCCAAGTCGTCATTCTGGCTCAGGTGTAAAAGTCGACGAGTAAATTATATTCTCAAAGGTCAATTTTGCCATTCGGATTAATAATAACATATTCTGTCAGCACATTCGGCCATCTTTCGGATGCCTTATGTCAAAGTTGGTCCTAAATGGTCATATAGGCATCTAATATCTACATTAACCCGTTCATCGATGATTTTCCAATATCTCATTTACAAGATAATCATACAGGAAATCTTTTGAATATTTTCAAAATAATTTGACTGGAAGCTGTTGCTGCCTTAGACAGCAAAAGCTTCCGGTCAAATTAATTTTGAAATATTTATCAGGACAAGATTTATATGGCATAGAAAATACTTTTTCAGGGATTTGTCGGTGAAAGCATTAAGAAAACAAGCATTCTGTAGGTATTGCTTTGCAATACATGTCCCCTACCTGGTGATATAAATCTTCAAGGATCGCCAGTCTAAAGCTCCATTAACAAGTTTCAGTTGAATATGTTGAAGGATCTCGAAAAAAGTCCGGAAAACTGATATTTTTCGTATTTCATAAGTCAAAAAGGGAGATACATCTGTTAAATTATGACGAAAACCTGTGAAACGCGAACATGATCTGTAACTATTCATATTAAAGCCATGTACCAAGTTTCATTTCAATATGTCAAAGCATCTCGAAAAAAAGTCCGGAAAACCGGGATGGGACAGACGGGCAGACGGAGAGCAAACCTATAGTCCCCTCCGGTTTCACTGATTCAATGACAAACAACAGAGTTATCGCCCTTGCAAATTTTCTTTAGTATATGGCCCTATGGTGAAATACATTTCTTAAAAGTTAAATTTTGCCATTTGAATGAATAATAACATATTCAGTCAGCACATTCAGCTATCTTTTCAACGACTTATATCAAATCTTGCGCAAATTGTTATATATGCATCTAATATCTGCATTAAGAAAATAGCGCTGATTCAATGGCCAACAGCAGAGTTATCTCCCTTGTAAATTTTCTTCAGTACGCGACCCTATTGGGAAAGATATTACATTTCGTCATGCATAGGTCTAATAATTTCTAACTTGGATGGTCGGTACACATTGGCATAAACTACCACACACATAACAACAAGGTCAATTTGACCTAAATTACGGATAACATTGGTCAAAGACCAATTTTGGAATCAATAGTAACATTTTCAGCTCTCAGCTATCTTTTGAGTTGGTTATATCAAATGTGGTCCAAAGTCGTCCTACAGGCATCAAATACCAAGTGTCTTGATCCCCTTGGTCAATTACACTGATTACTCTTGTATCATTGGCCAATGCTGACAACTACACTTGCCCCATTGACAAATGGTAATTATGGTTTAGTTCTTTTTAGCTATCTTGAGTGTGCAAAAGATTTTATTAGACCAATTAATAAAATATTCAGCAGGCACATTTTGTAATTACTATTATCCATTTAAAGAAAAGATAGCTTTTAACTCGGCTATAGATAGAGCATGTATACAATCACATTGTTAGGCAGCTGAACGTCAAGGCCCTTGGACCGCTTGTTTCTTTTAGTGAGCATACAGCACAACGTTATGGCCTAAGATTATGATGAATTATGAGGTCACCCAAATATTAATCATATTCTCAAAGTTAAACTAATGTCTCGTCATATTGGAAATGTAATACGCTTCCCATAGCTCTACCTGCGCGGGCGAATCTTACATGAGATTTAGTCTATTTGATATAGCAAACTCAAGACTTACATTTTCCTGTTGACATCTTTGAATAATATCTTCAGCTCTATCCTCCACGAGATTTTTCACAACGGTAAGCAACTATATAAAGAAAAATCAAATATATTATGTAAAATATATACATTTTAAATTGTGGTATGAGAAACGATTGCAAACTGTATTTAAATAGATGAATGCAATATAATCCAATAGGGTGACTATAATGCATATACTTATTTCGCAAATTATGGAGCTCTATGTTAACCGATATGCTCTTAATTGGCAAAACAGTGTAGAGAAGTGCTGAGATAAAAGTAGTAGAAAACAAGCAAGAAAACGCATGTGCTGGTCTCAGATATGGAAACTCAACATATAGATTTTTATTATGATGCAGACTAGGTGGACTCATTGTAGAAATGAAGTCTCGAAAGATTTAGTCAATCAACATGATGTATCACTGCCATTAGAGGCTACCCACATCGAATTAAAGATGACATTTCTCTCAATACTGGGAATAAAATATCGGTGTCTATTCACTACCGTAGGTTGATTTAATGTCATCCTAATGATGTATTATGTGTTTGAATGCTTTGATTATTTAATTTTGTCGCGTATTTTTATACGTAGCAATGCAACGATCTTAGCATACTAGTACTGCGTACTGAGTTGTATACACGGATTCCGACTATGTCACTCATATTTGTATGTTATTGTTGCTCCAAATTAATAGAGTTTCTTACATTTGTTTACGGATAATTCAGATTAGGGGTGGGGATGGGGGTGGGGGGGGGGGGGGGGAAGGCTTCGACAATCTGAAATTGAGATCAGAGATCAGAGTCTAGCAGCGCCGAACGCTGAATAACAATCATTTATGGAGTTGATATAAAACGAATTAATCGGTTGCCGTTATTACAAAGATTAGGCCTCAACGTAACCGCTCCCGGGTTACTAAATACTCTGTCGCGCTGTGAAAATGTTAGTTCCGTTTACGTGTGCAATTTTAAAGATTGTGAAATTCATAATTCGCATCTTTTACTATTAAGTAATCGTATTTATAAGCAACGCTGTTCAAGTGCAAGTATTGTCAGACTAGAACCGTATAGCCACATATGTACATTAAAATTTGAGATTTAGGCCTACCAGGTATTGGGTCTTTAAACTAGAATCGAATTTGTAAATAGTTGGTACATGTAATTTCCCGGTAAATGTCAACAGCTGAACAATATACATATATATATATATATATATATATATATATATATATATATATATATATATATATATATATATATATATATATATATATATATTTCTTTTCAATAACACTGGTTTTACAAGGACATTCTCCAAACTTTGATGGAATCTTGCACAGAGTGTGTGGTGTGTGGGGGTGGGGGTGGGGGGGGGGGGGGGGTTGATGGAGACGAAGACGTATGCCACCGGCTTATGCTGGGGTGTTCACACTTCAGCAAAATTAATTTCAAAATATGCGTGTTTGACACCACAGTCGTCCGATTGAAAAATATATGAACGACGCAGATATAATATCCTTGCTATCGTCCACCTGGAAAAGATGTTCTGTCAATACTGGATTACATTTTTTTACACAAGCGCGTAGCGCTGATATTGTTTCGGCACACTCGCCACAAGAGTCGGATTACGTCATAAATATAGACGTACAAGGCGCATTGACCTTACGATGACGTCATATCCCAAATGACGTCACTCTAGATACTGAATGAATTACCGACAATGGTGCAAAACATCTATCACAAGGCTGGTTCATCGTCCTAGCCTAATAAAAGTCGAGGGTCGTGGGGACGAGATTTGTATTGCAATAATCTAAACATAAGGACAATAGGCCTACAAGACAATTAATAAATGCAAACTATCGTAAAAATGGAACTATAGTATGTGAATGGAGTAACAAATTATACAGTTTATATATATATATATATATATATATATATATATATATATATATATATATATATATATATATATATATATCTGGCTAAATGGTGGACAGAGCGATAGCGCTATATAGGTTATGTACATAGCGTTGAAGAATAGATCGCATCTCAGCCCAACCTGGTAGTGTACGGTGCCGTGCAACCGTTATAATTATATTGGGCCGCCTGAATATGAGCTGGCTCAGATGGCACGCCACGTGGTCGTTTGAGGGCGAAGACTGGTGAGCAAGCTGGCGAATTCAGTTCGGTACTAAGATAGGCATGAAGCTAAAGTGAATAATCAGACATAGGGTTATGGGTTAGGGTGAGGGTTAGTGTGTGATAATTATTATTATTATTATTATTATTATTATTATTATTATTATTATTATTATTATTATTATTGACAGTTAAACTAAGACATTACCTCTCCACCGTCTTCATTGTCGGCCATTTTATAAATCTGTCAATATCAAACGATAAAGAAGTCGGAAGTCAGAAGTGGGAAGTCGGAAGTCAGAAGTGGGAAGTCGGAAGTCAGAAGTGGGAAGTCCCCTCACGGCTTTCGTACAATCGGTACTGTCAGACCTTTTACGTGTCGGACCTACACCATCTGATTGTGACATCAGCTAACAAGTCGCATATATTGGTTATGACGTCAGAGTAACAGATTAGACACCCCTGCCCCAACCCCTGTCTAGAGAGTCATTGATTAGTAGGACAATGTACCGGCGACGTGGCTTTATTAATTACACGCACGCACGCACGCACGCACGCACGCACACGCACACGCACATGCACACGCACACGCACACGCACACGCACACACACACACACACACACAATAACAGCCCAGATACAGGTTAAATGGTATCCATTTGGATCCGAGAGGTATTCGCAAACATGATTTAAAAAAAGAAAACATGATGAATGTGCATACTGCGTGGTCCAGATGACGCCTTCGTTCAGTGGGGTGGGTTGGGGGGGGGGGGGGTCTCCCTCAAGAATTCTTGAAATCCAGATGCATCTCCTGCACTTGTGGATGATAACGGAGGAAAATTAGTTTGCTGTGAAATTATTCTATTTTACCCGTTTTCTACACTGCTATACAGATATAAGCTATTGAATATTTTGAAACAAATTTGACTGTGGGCTATTGCTGCCTATGGTAAATTAGTTTCAAAATATTCAACAGAATGTTTATTAAATTGTAAATCCATCAAAGCTATATACAATTCATCTATTCGCGTGACAGCTGCGTGACAACTGCGTGACAGCTGCGTGACAGCTGCGCCATTTTGATTGTGAATTCCACAGAGCGGCGAGTCAGAGATTACATTGCTATGAAGTAATAATCTTTGAACATGGTTTATTAATGGTTATGCAGAATCGTTAACCGCAGATAATCACCGTGTTCTCTGCACATGGTGGGAACATTTCACACCTATACCCTGTTCGTGGATGAAGTTAGCGAGCTGACAGACCTGCAGTCGAAGTGGCTAGGGGCTGGGAGGACTAAGTTTATCAAAATGTCCTCACAGCGCGAAGCGATGTAGTAAAAAGATATTTTGAGTTTTATGGAATGAGGAAACATGGACAGTAGGGGCGTGATGGGGTGGGGCCATCTTTGTAAAATGTGTCTGAGAAAACATCAACGTTACAGAAGATTTGACTTAGTTCTCTAGTTCTTTGTTTAAAAGATTGTGCCCGATTAGGTCATAATAAGCTGAGAGGATTTCTATTATCAGTTGACGAATGTGAATGTTGACCAATGCCATTTGGTAGAGATATCGCTACATATTTGTGTCGTATTACCGGACGTCAGCTTGTCGCAGGGGTTCTGGAAACAAGAGCATACGTAAACATGTATTAAGAGTGGAATGTCTCCGCTATAATCACTATATCGCCTTAAACACAAAATTGACGATCCTGTGATGATCCTGTGATGATCCTGACGGTAACGATCTTGACGGGCATGGTCGTTAATTAGTTCGTGTCTTTGTGGTTGGTTTTATCGACGCTCTCATATTTGTTCCTCTGAGTGTCTGTTTTGTTACATGTAATAAATGCCTACCACCCTGTATTTGGAAATTTTAGCTAATCGTCTGGACATTTGATTACTATATTTTTCAAGACATCATATTTCGGGTTGAAATTTACGGTCAATATTTAGGCCGTGTTTTCACTATAGACTGAATCGCGGATAACGCCATACTGAAGTATGGCCTTATTCCGGATTAACGCTCTAGTCAGAACACGGCCTTAAGTCGTGTTCTCGATAACATGGAATCTCGGCACAGATCCACGAGATCAAGAGCATGACACTCGAGTTCAAGCTTCAGAGCACAATAGAACAGACGGTAGAGCTCCCGCAGGTTCTGAACAGGTGGGAGATCGTGCAGAGCAACAGCACCGTGGACACTACCTATGTGAACGATGAGTACCGAGTCCCAGGTCTGCTGGCTCGGGGCCCGACCTTCTATGCGAAGGGAAAGGGGTACTACGCTGTGGGGTGCAATGAGGGGTTTACGGAATTCGAACTACAGGCAGGTGTCGAGAAGCCCGTGGCAGTTCCAGTCTTAACCCTCCTCGAGAAGACACACGTGAATCCGGCTGCCATGCAGGATAGGCTGTTCCTCCGGGTGTGAACTGAGCAGCTCACAGATGCGATGATGAATGCTCCAAGACTTCATGTCTGGCATGGCGAGAATGACCAGGAGCTGAAGCAAACGGGTTCCAAACAGCGGATCGTGCATGTGGAGCAAGAACACCAGCAGGTCCAAGCCACAGCTAACCAACGGGTAGAGCTGACATTGCATCGTGGTGCATCGGACTGTGTCGCTGTTGCGGTCATGATTCAGAAGGGAGGAGCCATCCAGCAGGTGGATAGGCTAGATGACTTCAAGCTTGTGGTTGCTGGGACCAATGTTCTTGGTGAGGTACACGAGCTGGCTGATTGCCAACTCTACAGACAGAAAACTAAGTCATATGCACTTCTGCGCCTAACCAGTGGAAGCGACGACCTCGAGTCGGCACTCGAGGGCCGTCACCACCTCGGGGGGCAGGGACATTCTACCTAATCAGGGCAACCGGCTCAGCTTCAACATCGGAAACCTCATAGCTGGGACTCGCTCATTAGGTGTGACGGTACTTTACTTTGGCTATGCTAAGGTATGCGTGTTGAACACATCAGGTATTCAGCTTGAGTGTGCATAGAGCACGACTCCTGTTGTCACAGCTGCAGCTGCCACGACTACTATAAGCTCTGCTGTCTTCTGATCTGTCGATGCTTCATAGTCGAGCGTTGGCTCAGATATCTTTACAGCCTCGTAGTACTCATCGAGACTCTCATCTGCCTCTTTGATGCTCTGGTTGGCCTGAGCTCGGAGTTGTCGTCGGCGTGCCTCCCTCTGGCGCACATGCTCGAGTGCTTTGCTGTACTCTCCTTAGACAGCTTCTTCATCGCCTGGTTATGACGTTCACGCTCGACCTCTGCCACCTTCTTGTCGGCGAAGCCGAGTCCCCAGTTCGCTAAGACAAACACACCCGCATTCAAGATTGCGGAGGCCATGCTATAGACTACAGTTTCAAGCTACTATATAGCTGCCCCAGCGACGGAACCCCAGAGCGATGTATGAACCGGAGGCTGATCCAGCCGAGGATATAGATGACGAGGACTATGAGGAGGACTATGATGAGGAGGATGATTATGATGCAGACGACTACGATGTAGCGGAGACCGCGGGTGAGTATGATGATGTAGAGCTTGAATCCTGCAGGCTAGTACACAGAGCGAAACGAATCTATCGCACTTACGTAAAAGGTTCTATTGGTCCGCTGGAAGCAGTTGGGGCTCTGATCACTCTGTTCACAACGAAGGCTGGCGAGATGGTCCGCAAGATCGCCAACAATGCTCTCCATGGTGTGGAGAAGATTTCTTAAGCCATACCAGCCATCGCCTCAGGGGTAGGTACGTTCTTCGGAGTCGCAGGCCCTTGGCTACCGTACGTTGCCATAGCGCTCACGGCCATCTGGGCTGCCGAACATTTAAGCCGTACTATATAAGGATGGCGTCTCTGTACGACCTGGTCAAGTCCCCTTAACTTCCGAGGGTTGGTCGATAAACTACTGTTCGGTGAGGATCCAGCAGAGATTAGACGCCAGTGTACAGAGGTGTTTGAGGAGGTCTTCAGTGATGGTTGAATGAATGATGGCCATCTGTTCATCTGTTTAGAGTTCACCCATGCCGTGCGTGACAGAATGGGAGTGGACGTCAGTGATGAAATTCGGGAGTTTATCAACCGTCTTTCTTGAGGAACTCTACTATCAGCCTGGTGGATATTACAGCGAGCCCCCTCAACTACTCGAGGCTGCAGGTCGCAAGGCCCACAACTTCACATTGGAGACAGTTAGCCAGTGACTCAGCCACCAGGCGATGTGGCAGATATACCGACCTCGTCCACGGCACATCAGGCATGCACATTTCGATGAACCTGTTCTGAGTTCACCAGGCAGATGTTCTATTCCATCCACATGACAGAGGCTGCCGTTCAGGAACATGTAAGACCTACAAGTACGCCCTCACCATCGTCGATGTCGCCAGTAGGTACAAGGCTGCTGTACCACTTACAGATAAGTCCGTAGGGCGGGTGGCTCAAGCATTCAGCAGTGTCTATGATGATCCGGAAAAGACCCTCCAGTGGCCAGAATTGTTACAGGTGGATGAGGGTAAGGAGTTCAGGGGCGAGACAGCAGCCCTCATGCGGAAACATGGTGTGGCGATAAGACGAGGTGAAGTTGGTTACCACCGTGCCTAGGCAATCGTCGAGTACTGGAATCAGACTCTGGCAGAAAGACTGTTCCCACATCAGTATGATCAGGAGATGGCGTGTCCTGGTGATCGCTCCAGGGTGTGGGTGAAAGGTATGCCCATGGTGGTAGAGAGATCCAATACTGCGGTTACTCGGTTAACTGGTAAGAAGCCAGTAGAGGATATCCAACGATCCTGTTGCCCCACCATCCGTAGGAGCGAACAAAGGAGAGGAGTACCTACCACCTGATGCTCTGGTTCGGTACCTGTATGAGCCTGGTGAGCTGGAAGGTGGTCGACGGCGTGCAACAGACCCTAACTGGTCGATTGATGTTCACAGGCTTGACAGGTATGTGGAGGCGGATGGGCATCCTACATTGTACTACCTGGCTTCGGCTAGTCCCTACATATACACAGCTGCCCCCATACGGAGTGCTCAAACCCGCTGCTGTCTATTCATGAGGGATATGTCGCTCGATGGGCTCAGTATGGACCCCATCTGGCAGCACATGGGGCTTATCATAGTAAGCAGAGTCCAAGTTTTTCCTGCCCATACGTCACCATACCCTGGTTGCGTATGCGTAGGCCTCGGGTTTTAGTTCTGTCCACCCCGCCATGTAGGGCGATGTAGAACCTCTGCCAAGAGACCTCATTCTGCTGCTTTGACATTCCCTTAGCCGAGCACTTACTTGCAGCTCCATGTAGTAGCATTTGGAGCAGAGAGCGATGCCACGAGAGCCTTCGAACCCGAGCTTGAACACTCACGGAGTCCATCCAGACCATTTGTCCCAAGCTAGCCAGTCCCGCTTATGAGCCTCGTACTCTGCTCGCATCTCAGGGCGAATGACGTCGTCGAGGATGGAGCCTGCTATTGCAATATACGTGGAGTCAGTGTCCATCTGCAGGTACTCAAAGCTGTCATGAGCTACGTAGCGATCGAGGAAGTCATAGTAGAACTCCAGCATTCGCAGCTTCGCGAGCTCATAAATGGTTATCCCCACCTGGAAGGGCATTCGAATAGTAATTCTCAGCTTGTGACTCTGGAGCTCGTATGACCCCTCGAGATCTTCGAACCATGTACTACGCAGGGCCTTGTCTACCACGCGTTTATCCTTTGTGAAGCTGGTGTTGCTATGGCTTTGCTCTTATCTACATCTCCCGAGCGGCGGGCCTCCGTAACATTCTCCACGAACCACTCGAATGGGTGCTTGGCCTCATAGTCTATGGTGCGGTATACAGCAGTGATCTCCAGGCCATGGGTGATATACCACTTGAGGGTCGGGGCGTACAGCAGCCGCCTCTTGCCAGAGAGGGCACCGACCAGCTTCTGGGTGGTGGGCCGCTTCCTCCCTGTTCGCCCTAGATATGCCAGCATCTCAGACGAGATTGCCTCTACCGGGATCTCGCAGTCATAGAAGAGAGGAGGTATTTCTTCGGACTTTGCCCACAGAGCCTTGGGGACCTCTATATCCACCTCAGCAAACCCAAACCAGCTGTCTGCTAGGAGAGCCT
Organism: Chaetoderma sp. LZ-2023a; assembly: GCA_034401795.1. NCBI lineage: Eukaryota > Metazoa > Mollusca > Caudofoveata > Chaetodermatida > Chaetodermatidae > Chaetoderma > Chaetoderma sp. LZ-2023a. The sequence goes on along the minus strand of CM067369.1, from coordinate 11,959,454 downwards.
CCTTAAAGCTATCTACCCCACTGGCACCGGACCAATGGCACACTTTCTCCTTACCACATGGCATCTCTTTGGCCATCGTTGACAGGTACAGAGCATTTGTGTCGTAGCCGAGTAGACGTTGGCAGACACGCTCACTCTGGCGGATTCGAGTCACACCGGCTTTGTGGTCTCTGGTGAACACGATGCTGGGACCGCCAACAACAGCACCCTTCAGCATCTCATAGGCTTCCTTGTCTGGTGAATAGAGGCTAACATCCGGCATGTGCTGAGCGGTTTCACATAGGAGGTACTGCAGTGACACATCTGGGAGAGACACAGCATCTTTTCTCATTCTGTGTAGAACTCCCGCGTCCGCTCTAGGGCTTCGATGAATGGACTGACGTCCAGGTTGTTGTAGTATCACAGCCAGTCGGCGAATGTCCACATTCCATTCTCGCTGAATGTCTGGTTACACTGTTCACACTCAGTTCGCGTCAAGCGGTAGCCACCATTGAGCTTAGATGTCCATGCTGAGTAGTCAGGAAGCCCTGGATAGCTGAGCTTCTCATGTGTGTCAAACCATTCATACGGAAGCCAGCTCTTCTGCTGTGTACACCCATAAGCTTTGACCCATACCTCGTATGAGACTCCTGGGCCAAGGTAGTTCAGCACATCGATAAACCGTAGCTCAGGTGTTATAAGGAACATGGTCTGACTAGCCTTCTTGGCGACTTTCACTGTACCTGTACTGTCAGTCAGCTCATCGACAAAGTACTTCTTGATGAGGTTCAGGTCATATCGCCCAGAGTTGAACCCCAGTACAGGCACTTGGTTACACCACTCGTTGATCAGTCACTGCTGTCACTTTGGGAGCTTGTCCAGGTCTGTCGGTATGTACTGTGCCGTAACCCTTGTCCGGATTAGAGATGCTCACAGTTTGGGGTCAGGATTGCAGAGGTGAGTGGGCTCACTCATGGCGCCCTCTAAGGAGCAGCCAACTGACACAGAGATAGGTATGTGAGTACTCTCGATCCTGAGAGTCTCCATAAGATGAGTCTTGATACCATCTAGGAGTTCTTCGAAGTCGTAAACTATGAAGTGTGGGCATGGGACAGTCCGAACTCGTTTAGGGACGCTTGGGTTTTATACAGCACTCCCACTGTACCACAAGCATGCATCCAGATGCTCTCAGCTTCTCCTCTCTCAGGACGCTCTTGTGGTATCTGTGTTTGGCATCCTCACCTCGTTTGTGTTGTGGACACCCGTGCCAGTGACAGACATGGAACTGGTAAACGGTGCTGGTGGTCGGATCATAACTATCTACGGGAGCACCCTCGATCCAACGCGCGCCACTGTGCCCACACCCTACATGGTGTATGTGTACGCCTCTGTTTCTCGACTCATACTCGATCCAACGAGTAGCCGCTGAACTGGATGGTTGGGGCGGATAGAAGGCTTTCTCATACGCAGACTGTGGCGCCTCAAACTTCTCGCCAGGAAACACGATTTTTGTTTTGCCGCCGGTACAGCGATCAGCGTGGCGTTGAAGACTGCATGCCTGTGTACACCTCTGCTGACAGTGACTGCAGACTAGTGTATATGCCAGCTTGGAGACGTTCTTGATGTCGAAGGCGTGGTGGTCCCACACTCCAATTGTCATGGTGTCACGGTAGTGAGCCGCTTGCCTGATCATGTGCCAGGTGCCCTCTTCGGTTGGTTCATACACGTGAATCCCAATCTTGGCGAAGTACTCTACGTTGTCCAGCTGATCCAGCGAGGTCTTGCGGACATCAGGTACTGTCTTGGCGTAGAACTGTGTGTCAAGCTCTCGTGCAGGAGCTGTACTTCTATCAGCTCTCCCTCCTCGGTGGACTGCTAGACATCTCCAGAGACACATGTTGTCCCTGTAGGTGTCGAGGGAAGTCTTACTCCTCTTCTGTCGTAGCCAGTTTGGGAGGGGGCCTGTCCCAAGCAGAGGGTGGCAGTCGATGACAGCCCTGACCTCAACGTTGATTGATCAAACGAAAGCCCACTTGGTGTTGGTCGATCGATATTGTCTGTGTCGAGGCGGGCTTGCTCTCTTGCTGCCACCCACTCCTGAGCTGTTCCTATCGTGTTCAGCCACGGGCTCCCTGGAGCATTCTTGTGGAAGAGCATTACCCTATCGTCTTCGATGTTACGGATGCGATAGGTATGGGTGTAGCGGAGGTAGAAGGCATTCTGGACAGTCTGTTGGATCGTTTGCATGATCCGGCCTGTGAGGTCTCCTTCTAGACCTCTGAAGAATGTCCAGCATACTGACTGGCGTCCTCTATCCTCTGTCTCCTTTTCGCCGAGACGCTGGTCGTGTTCACCTTCTCGCCTTATGCTTCGGGCTAAGGGTTGAGATCTCGGCCCCCTTATGCTCCGGGCTGGGCTCAGACCTCGGCATTGCTTAACGATCCTGTGTTTGAGAGTTAAGCGCTCCAGTGGATGGGCCTCCATCCGCCTCGCTACAATCTTGGCTCGCAAGCTAGCAGTCACATCCTTATCCAACTGACGACGCTCACGTATCCACTGCTCTTTGTTGTGGGGATTCCAAGGATCCTCGGCAAGCGCTCGAAACCTTCCCATATTCATTGCTTGGGTGAGTCACTTCTGCCACTCGTCGGCACGGACCTGGTCGATCATCTGGAGTAGGTCGGCTTTCTCGGCCTTAGAGTAGCCTCTAAGGCCGAATTGCTTTACAATAGCGCGAATCTGTGCAACAGTGCTCATGGTGTATATCCCTGTGGATGCCTGTCTCTAAATGGGCGTTCAGACCCTATTATGTATGGCGATCAGTACCTGTGGGTGGTGTATATCCCTGTAGGTGCCTGTCTGGGCGTTCAGACCTATTATGTATGGTGCTGGCAATCAGTACCTGTGGGTGGTGTATATCCCTGTGGATGCCTGTCTCTAAATTGGCGTTCAGACCCTATTATGTGTGGCGATCAGTACCCGTGGGTGGTGTATATCCCTGTGGATGCCTGTCTCTAAATGGGCGTTCAGACCCTATTATGTGTGGCGATCAGTACCTGTGGGTGGTGTATATCCCTGTGGATGCCTGTCTCTAAATGGGCGTTCAGACGCTATTATGTGTGGTGCTGGCGATCAGTACCTGTGGGTGGTGTATATCCCTGTGGATGCCTGTCTCTAAATGGGCGTTCAGACCTATTATGTGTGGTGCTGGCGATCAATACCTGTAGGTGGTGTATATCACTGTGGGTGCCTGTCTCTAAATTGGCGTTCAGACCCTATTATGTGTGGTGCTGGCGATCAGTACCTGTGGGTGGTGTATATTCCTGTGGATGCCTGTCTCTAAGTGGGCGTTCAGATCTGTTCAGATGTGTGTGGGGTTGATCACAAGACGGTGCCCGATGCGACTCTGGCAGAGACTACGTGTTTGTCTGAGCCTACACAGAAGAGAGAGAGAGAGAGAGAGAGAGAGAGAGAGAGAGAGAAAGAGTGAGAGAGAGAGAGAGAGTCCTGCCCTGTGGTTGATGGCGATCAGTGGTGTATATCACTGTGGAGGCGTTCAGCCCTTGGTAGTAGTAGTAGTGTCGGGATGATCTTACCTCCCTGGCAGCCGTTCGGCGATCCGTGGTGTCCCCCGTCTCAACAACCTATGCCCCAGGGATTGGGAGGGCGGTGGCGGCTCATTTGTCGAAATGGAAATCCAGTTGAGGGAGGGGGGGGGCTCATTTGTCTAAATGGAAATCTAGTTGAGGGAGGTGGGATCATTTTACTACCGACACTACTACTGGTGAGTTAACTCAGGAATATACACATGGACACGTACGTATTGGACCGCTCCGGATTATGGATGCACCACAACGTATAGTGAACATATACAAGGTCCACGGCGCAAGGAGTAGCACATAGCAAGGATCTGGTATTGTTTTTGTCACGCCTTTGTATTAATTTGGCATGCCCAGTGGAAGAAAACATTCAACCGGTGCCCGGATGGTGTGCCTTATTTAAGTTGGATATCTGCCAGTGATCGATGACCCATCGACAGACTTACATTCTGTATATTTAACACACTAATATGGCGGGCAATGCAAACAGTTGTCATCATCAAGAGTTGCAATAATGAAGAGGATAAACGTCCTTCAATTGGACTTATTTATGACGAAGCTGTATATGCCAAGCCATTTGAGATTTACTATTCACCAAGAATCGTGTTGCCTATGGGTGCTTTTGACATTATCCTGAACTTTCTCAGCATTGTTGGTCGCCGACTTGGAAGTGTTGGTTTGCGTGATGTTTTAATAGTCATCTGGTTTAGCCACTGGATCTGCAGATGCTACTCTAGATGGTCACCTCTACAACAGAGGCATCCATGAGCATAAACTAGTAGCTGATGCTATGGGTAGAGTTCGATGGACAGTATTCAAAGAGTGGAAGACACATAAAGAAATTCCTCTCCAGATAAATTCCGTAGCTAGTGCCATTGATAAGGTTCGACTAAGTCCACGTAAATAAGCCAAGAAGATGCTCTTTTTTCTTTTTTCAATGAAGTTGGTTATTTACATCAGAAATATTCACAGTGGGAAATCCGTCGGACAAAGGAATTCTGAAGTGTGACATTAAACCAAACATTGGTAGGCAATAGGCTTGGTTTAAACGATTTCTTGATCAAATGTGAGCACGATAAGACTATGGCTTGTAACCGTATCCCCAGACATTCTATACAATCCAATAAATACATCGAGTGGCGGAATAGTAACGATAAATAATAATGAAAAGGAAATAGCAACAAGACCAGCAGCAATCATACTATAGTACTTAGTTAAATAATTTAAGTGGAGTATAAAGGAACAGCTGCTACCAGTATCTTGAAAGGATTTGTATGCAGATGCGTGTTAGGGATATCGCATAATGACCCCATAAGACGGGCGATATCCATGAAGTGGATATCCTGCATATGATAAACCTTCCATAATGCCACACAGATGAACATAATTTGCTAATGCAAGGCGAATTCAGGGTAGAACGATCAATGACACATGCATTCAGTCGATTAAACACTTGGGGAGACAGCAAATCAAGTCTCGCGATGAATTATCGGAATTGCATTGAATCCGGGTACTGTTTTCAAGTGGACGATCCTACAGGCTGATCGTGATGAATACGTGATGAAATGCATGGACAATGAAATCTAGATAACAACAGAATAACAAAGGAGACTATGTGGAAACGTATTGCTGAGGATGAAGCTGTAATACAATGCGTACGGAATTGTGTCAGCAACTGGATTACTCCTAGGCTTGTGTGATTACGTGATTAAATCGAAAATCGCGATTATGTTTTTAAATCGTGAACTTATATGATTAAAAACTAAATAATCGAATAATCGTGAATATTTTCGATTGCATAAAATATCTCGAAACCTAATTTTCAATAACCTTTTAATAAGATCGGTGATGAAAAAAATGACATTTTGCTTAGTGAATGTATTTTCATTCGGAGGGCAAGAGAAGACTATTTTTGAAAATGTATTACTGGAATGCCTGGCTCGAGAATCGAGCCAAGCATTCCAGTGCTACATTTTCAAAAATAGTCTTCTCTTGCCATGAAAATTGACTTTTCTAAACACCATTGCAATTTTCGTCATTGATATTCTTTTGTTGTTATGTCTTGGTAATTTGTATCCAAGCTGATTAATCGAGTAATCACGATTATTTTTTAATAATCGATCGCGATCACTCAACACAATAATCGCGCAAGTCTAATTAATCCTTTTCAAGCAGATCTAAAATTGTGTCGATTTGCCTCGGACTGAATGCTCCAGAAGATGTTACTTCTGATCTGATGAATGCACGTGACAGAGGAGATACATCTATTAATGAATTTAAAAGTGCTGGATTGCATATGTCTGCGAGTTTGCGACTGTATATGTCTATGAAATACGAAAGATGAGATTAACAAACTTTGCCTCTCTTGATAAACAGAAAATGTCAGAAAATGAGTAACCAATCGACAGTATTGAAATCCACTGGTGGTCCATTTGCTAGAGACTAGTGATTGACCAGAAGCTAAATGCATCCCTAAGGGAATTATTCACATATTCAGTAGGACCATTTCCACTCTTCCATTGCAACATCAGAGAGCAACATCGTAAAAGCTGTCAAAGAATTCTGGCTGTGAGAAATTAAGAAGAATGACGAAACGTTAGATGTACTGATAGTGTGTGGATTATAGATTATAAAAGTGTATGGCGGTACTACATGCGGTACTACATGCACCACAAGTGGACACAACAATAAAAGTGGATTATAGAGGGTATGGCAGTACTACATGCACTACAAGTGGATACAACAATAAAAGTGGATTATAGAGGGTATGGCAGCACTACATGCACCACAAGTGGACACAACAATAAAAGTGGATTTTAGCGGGTATGGCGGTACTACATGCACCACAAGTGGACACAACAATAAAAGTGGATTATAGAGGGTATGGCAGTACTACATGCACCACAAGTGGACACAACAATAAAAGTGGATTATGGAGGGTATGGAAGTACTACATGCAGCACAAGTGGACACAACAATAAAAGTGGATTATAGAGGGTATGAAAGTTGTATATGCACCACAAGTCGACACAACAATAAAAGTGGATTATAGAGGGTATGGCAGTACTACATGCACCACAAGTGGACACAACAATAAAAGTGGATTATAGAGGGTATGGCAGTACTGCATGCACCACAAGTGGACACAACAATAAAAGTGGATTATAGAGGGTATGGCAGTACTACATGCACTACAAGTGGACACAACAATAAAAGTGGATTATAGAGGGTATGGCAGTACTACATGCACTACAAGTGGACACAACAATAAAAGTGGATTATAGAGGGTATGGCAGTACTACATGCACCACAAGTGGACACAACAATAAAAGTGGATCATAGACGGTATGGCAGTACTACATGCACTACAAGTGGACACAACAATAAAAGTGGATTATAGAGGGTATGGCAGCACTACATGCACCACAAGTGGACACAACAATAAAAGTGGATTATAGAGGGTATGGCAGTACTACATGCACCACAAGTGGACACAACAATAAAAGTGGATTATAGAGGGTATGGCAGTACTACATGCACCACAAGTGGACACAACAATAAAAGTGGATTATAGAGGGTATGGCAGTACTACATGCACCACAAGTGGACACAACAATAAAAGTGGATTATAGAGAGTATGGCAGTACTACATGCACCACAAGTGGACACAACAATAAAAGTGGATCATAGAGGGTATGGCAGTACTACATGCACCACAAGTGGACACAACAATAAAAGTGGATTATAGAGGGTATGGCAGTACTACATGCACCACAAGTGGACACAACAATAAAAGTGGATTAAAGAGGGTATGGCAGTACTGCATGCACCACAAGTGGACACAACAATAAAGGTCGATTATAGAGTGTATGGCAGTACTACATGCACTACAAGTGGACACAACAATAAAAGTGGATTATAGAGGGTATGGCAGTACTACATGCACTACAAGTGGACACAACAATAAAAGTGGATTATAGAGGGTATGGCAGTACTACATGCACCACAAGTGGACACAACAATAAAAGTGGATTATAGAGGGTTGGCAGGACTATATGCACCACAAGTGGACACAACAATAAAAGTGGATCATAGAGGGCATGGCGGTACTACATGCACCACAAGTGGACACAACAATAAAAGTGGATTATAGAGGGTATGGCAGTACTACATGCACCACAAGTGGACACAACAATAAAAGTGGATTATAGAGGGGATGGCAGTACTACATGCACAACACGTGGACACAACAATAAAAGTGGATTATAGAGGGTATGGCTGTACTACATGCACCAAAAGTGGACACAACAATAAAAGTCGATTATAGAGGGTATGGCAGTACTACATGCACTACAAGTGGACACAACAATAAAAGTGGATTATAGAGGGTATGGCAGTACTACATGCACTACAAGTGGACACAACAATAAAAGTGGATTATAGAGGGTATGGCAGTACTACATGCACCACAAGTGGACACAACAATAAAAGTGGATTATAGAGGGTTGGCAGGACTATATGCACCACAAGTGGACACAACAATAAAAGTGGATCATAGAGGGTATGGCGGAACTACATGCACCACAAGTGGACACAACAATAAAAGTGGATTATAGAGGGTATGGCAGTACTACATGCACCACAAGTGGACACAACAATAAAAGTGGATTATAGAGGGGATGGCAGTACTACATGCACAAAACGTGGACACAACAATAAAAGTGGATTATAGAGGGTATGGCTGTACTACATGCACCAAAAGTGGACACAACAATAAAAGTCGATTATAGACGGTATGGCAGTACTACATGCACCACAAGAGGACACAACAATAAAAGTGGATTATAGAGGGTATGGCAGTACTACATGCACCACAAGTGGACACAACAATAAAAGTGGATTATAGAGGGTATGGCGGTACTACATGCACCACAAGTGGACACAACAATAAAAGTGGATTATAGAGGGTATGGCGGTACTACATGCACCACAAGGGGACACAACAATAAAAGTGGATTAAAGAGGGTATGGCAGTACTACATGCACCACAAGTGGACACAACAATAAAAGTGGATTATAGAGCGTATGGCAGTACTACATGCACTACAAGTGGACACAAGAATAAAAGTGGATTACAGAGGGTATGGCAGTACTACATGCACTACAAGTGGACACTACAATAAAAGTGGATTATATAGGGTATGGCAGTACTACATGCACTACAAGTGTACACAACAATAAAAGTGGATTATAGAGGGTATGACAGTACTGCATCCATCACAAGTGGACACAACAATAAAAGTGGATTATAGAGGGTATGGCGGTACTGCATGCACCACAAGTGGACACAACAATAAAAGTGATTATAGAGGGTATGGCAGTACTACATGCACTACAAGTGGACACAACAATAAAAGTGGATTATAGAGGGTATGGCAGTACTACATGCACCACAAGTGGACACAACAATAAAAGTGGATTATAGAGGGTATGGCAGTACTACATGCACCACAAGTGGACACAATAATAAAAGTGGATTATAGAGGGTATGGCAGTACTACATGCACCACAAATGGACACAACAATAAAAGTGGATTAAAGAGGGTATGGCAGTACTGCATGCACCACACGTGGACACAACAATAAAAGTCGATTATAGAGGGTATGGCAGTACTACATGCACTACAAGTGGACACAACAATAAAAGTGGATTATAGAGGATAAGGCAGTACTACATGCACTACAAGTGGACACAACAATAAAAGTGGATTATAGAGGGTATGGCAGTACTACATGCACCACAAGTGGACACAACAATAAAAGTGGATTATAGAGGGTATGGCAGTACTACATGCACCACAAGTGAACACAATAATAAAGGTGGATTATAGAGGGTATGGCAGTACTACATGCACCACAAGTGGACACAACAATAAAAGTGGATTAAAGAGGGTATGGCAGTACTGCATGCACCACAAGTGGACACAACAATAAAAGTCGATTATAGAGGGTATGGCAGTACTACATGCACTACAAGTGGACACAACAATAAAAGTGGATTATAGAGGGTATGGCAGTACTACATGCACTACAAGTGGACACAACAATAAAAGTGGATTATAGAGGGTATGGCAGTACTACATGCACCACAAGTGGACACAAAAATAAAAGTGGATTATAGAGGGGATGGCAGTACTACATGCACAAAACGTGGACACAACAATAAAAGTGGATTATAGAGGGTATGGCTGTACTACATGCACCAAAAGTGGACACAACAATAAAAGTCGATTATAGACGGTATGGCAGTACTACATGCACCACAAGTGGACACAACAATAAAAGTGGATTATAGAGGGTATGGCAGTACTACATGCACCACAAGTGGACACAACAATAAAAGTGGATTATAGAGGGTATGGCGGTACTACATGCACCACAAGTGGACACAACAATAAAAGTGGACTATAGAGGGTATGGCGTTACTACATGCACCACAAGGGGACACAACAATAAAAGTGGATTAAAGAGGGTATGGCAGTACTACATGCACCACAAGTGGACACAACAATAAAAGTGGATTATAGAGGATACGGCAGTACTACATGCACCACAAGTGGACACAACAATAAAAGTCGATTACAGAGGGTATGGCAGTACTACATGCACTACAAGTGGACACAACAATAAAAGTGGATTAAAGAGGGTATGGCAGTACTGCATGCACTACAAGTGGACACAACAATAAAAGTGGATTATAGAGGGTACGGCAGTACTACATGCACTACAAGTGGACACAACAATAAAAGTGGATTATAGAGGGTATGGCAGTACTACATGCACCACAAGTGGACACAAAAATAAAAGTGGATTATAGAGGGGATGGCAGTACTACATGCACAAAACGTGGACACAACAATAAAAGTGGATTATAGAGGGTATGGCTGTACTACATGCACCAAAAGTGGACACAACAATAAAAGTCGATTATAGACGGTATGGCAGTACTACATGCACCACAAGTGGACACAACAATAAAAGTGGATTATAGAGGGTATGGCAGTACTACATGCACTACAAGTGGACACAACAATAAAAGTGGATTATAGAGGATAAGGCAGTACTACATGCACTACAAGTGGACACAACAATAAAAGTGTATTATAGAGGGTATGGCAGCACTACATGCACCACAAGTGGACACGACAATAAAAGTGGATTATAGAGGGTATGGCAGTACTACATGCACCACAAGTGGACACAACAATAAAAGGTGGATTATAGAGCGTATGGCAGTAATACATGCACTACAAGTGGACACAAGAATAAAAGTGGATTACAGAGGGTATGGCAGTACTACATGCACTACCAGTGGACACTACAATAAAAGTGGATTATATAGGGTATGGCAGTACTACATGCACCACAAGTGTACACAACAATAAAAGTGGATTATAGAGGGTATGGCAGTACTGCATCCATCACAAGAGGACACAACAATAAAAGTGGATTATAGAGGGTATGGCGGTACTGCATGCACCACAAGTGGACACAACAATAAAAGTGATTATAGAGGGTATGGCAGTACTACATGCACTACAAGTGGACACAACAATAAAAATGGATTATAGAGGGTATGGCAGTACTACATGCACCACAAGTGGACACAACAATAGAAGTGGATTATAGAGGGTATGGCAGTACTACATGCACTACAAGTGTACACAACAATAAAAGTGGATTATAGAGGGTATGGCAGTACTACATGCATTACAAGTGGACACAACAATAAAAGTGGATTATAGAAGGCATGGCAGTACTACATGCACCACAAGTCGACACAACAATAAAAGTGGATCATAGCGGGTATGGTGGTACTACATGCACCACAAGTGGACACAACAATAAAAGTGGATTATGGAGGGTATGGCAGTACTACATGCAGCACAAGTGGACACATCAATAAAAGTGGATTATAGAGGGTATGGCAGCACTACATGCAACACAAGTGGACACAACAAGAAAAGTGGATTATAGCGGGTATGGCGGTACTGCATGCACCACAAGTGGACACAACAATAAAAGTGGATTATAGACGGTATGGCAGTACTACATGCACCACAAGTGTACACAACAATAAAAGTGGATTATAGAGGGTATGGCAGTACTACATGCACTACAAGTGTACACAACAATAAAAGTGGATTATAGAGGGTATGGCAATACTACATGCACTACAAGTGGACACAACAGTAAAAGTGAATTATAGAGGGTATGGCAGTACTACATGCACCACAAGTGGACACAACAATAAAAGGTGGATTATAGAGCGTATGGCAGTAATACATGCACTACAAGTGGACACAAGAATAAAAGTGGATTACAGAGGGTATGGCAGTACTACATGCACTACCAGTGGACACTACAATAAAAGTGGATTATATAGGGTATGGCAGTACTACATGCACCACAAGTGTACACAACAATAAAAGTGGATTATAGAGGGTATGGCAGTACTGCATCCATCACAAGAGGACACAACAATAAAAGTGGATTATAGAGGGTATGGCGGTACTGCATGCACCACAAGTGGACACAACAATAAAAGTGATTATAGAGGGTATGGCAGTACTACATGCACTACAAGTGGACACAACAATAAAAATGGATTATAGAGGGTATGGCAGTACTACATGCACCACAAGTGGACACAACAATAGAAGTGGATTATAGAGGGTATGGCAGTACTACATGCACTACAAGTGTACACAACAATAAAAGTGGATTATAGAGGGTATGGCAGTACTACATGCACTACAAGTGGACACAACAATAAAAGTGGATTATAGAAGGCATGGCAGTAGTACATGCACCACAAGTCGACACAACAATAAAAGTGGATTATAGCGGGTATGGTGGTACTACATGCACCACAAGTGGACACAACAATAAAAGTGGATTATGGAGGGTATGGCAGTACTACATGCAGCACAAGTGGACACATCAATAAAAGTGGATTATAGAGGGTATGGCAGCACTACATGCAACACAAGTGGACACAACAAGAAAAGTGGATTATAGCGGGTATGGCTGTACTGCATGCACCACAAGTGGACACAACAATAAAAGTGGATTATAGACGGTATGGCAGTACTACATGCACCACAAGTGGACACAACAATAAAAGTGGATTATAGAGGGTATGGCAGTACTACATGCACTACAAGTGTACACAACAATAAAAGTGGATTATAGAGGGTATGGCAATACTACATGCACTACAAGTGGACACAACAGTAAAAGTGAATTATAGAGGGTATGGCAGTACTACATGCCCCACAAGTGGACACAACAATAAAAGTGGATTATAGAAGGCATGGCAGTACTACATGCACCACAAGTCGACACAACAATAAAAGTGGATTATAGCGGGTATGGTGGTACTACATGCACCACAAGTGGACACAACAATAAAAGTGGATTATGGAGGGTATGGCAGTACTACATGCAGCACAAGTGGACACATCAATAAAAGTGGATTATAGAGGGTATGGCAGCACTACATGCAACACAAGTGGACACAACAAGAAAAGTGGATTATAGCGGGTATGGCGGTACTGCATGCACCACAAGTGGACACAACAATAAAAGTGCATTATAGAGGGTATGGCAGTACTACATGCACCACAAGTGGACACAACAATAAAAGTGGATTATAGAGGGTATGGCAGTACTACATGCACTACAAGTGTACACAACAATAAAAGTGGATTATAGAGGGTATGGCAGTACTACATGCACTACAAGTGGACACAACAGTAAAAGTGAATTATAGAGGGTATGGCAGTACTACATGCCCCACAAGTGGACACAACAATAAAAGTGGATTATAGAGGGTATGGCAGTACTACATGCACCACAAGTGGACACAACAATAAAAGTGGATTATGGAGGGTATGGAAGTACTACATGCAGCACAAGTGGACACAACAATAAAAGTGGATTATAGAGGGTATGAAAGTACTATATGCACCACAAGTCGACACAACAATAAAAGTGGATTATAGAGGGTATGGCAGTACTACATGCACCACAAGTGGACACAACAATAAAAGTGGATTATAGAGGGTATGGCAGTACTGCATGCACCACAAGTCGACACAACAATAAAAGTGGATTATAGCGGGTATGGTGGTACTACATGCACCACAAGTGGACACAACAATAAAAGTGGATTATAGAGGGTATGGCAGTACTACATGCACCACAAGTGGACACAACAATAAAAGTGGATTATGGAGGGTATGGCAGTACTACATGCAGCACAAGTGGACACAACAATAAAAGTGGATTATAGAGGGTATGGCAGTACTACATGCACTACAAGTGGACACATCAATAAAATTGGATTATAGAGGGAATGGCAGCACTACATGCAACACAAGTGGACACAACAAGAAAAGTGGATTATAGCGGGTATGGCGGTACTGCATGCACCACAAGTGGACACAACAATAAAAGTGGATTATAGAGGGTATGGCAGTACTACATGCACCACAAGTGGACACAACAATAAAAGTGGATTATAGAGGGTATGGCAGTACTACATGCACTACAAGTGTACACAACTATAAAAGTGGATTATAGAGGGTATGGCAATACTACATGCACTACAAGTGGACACAACAGTAAAAGTGAATTATAGAGGGTATGGCAGTACTACATGCACCACAAGTGGACACAACAATAAAAGTGGATTATAGAGGGTATGGCAGTACTACATGCACCACAAGTGGACACAACAATAAAAGTGGATTATGGAGGGTATGGAAGTACTACATGCAGCACAAGTGGACACAACAATAAAAGTGGATTATAGAGGGTATGAAAGTACTACATGCACCACAAGTCGACACAACAATAAAAGTGGATTATAGAGGGTATGGCAGTACTACATGCACCACAAGTGGACACAACAATAAAAGTGGATTATAGAGGGTATGGCAGTACTGCATGCACCACAAGTCGACACAACAATAAAAGTGGATTATAGCGGGTATGGTGGTACTACATGCACCACAAGTGGACACAACAATAAAAGTGGATTATAGAGGGTATGGCAGTACTACATGCAGCACAAGTGGACACAACAATAAAAGTGGATTATGGAGGGTATGGCAGTACTACATGCAGCACAAGTGGACACAACAATAAAAGTGGATTATAGAGGGTATGGCAGTACTACATGCACTACAAGTGGACACATCAATAAAATTGGATTATAGAGGGAATGGCAGCACTACATGCAACACAAGTGGACACAACAAGAAAAGTGGATTATAGCGGGTATGGCGGTACTGCATGCACCACAAGTGGACACAACAATAAAAGTGGATTATAGAGGGTATGGCAGTACTACATGCACTACAAGTGGACACAACAATAAAAGTGGATTATAGAGGGTATGGCAGTACTACATGCACCACAAGTGGACACAACAATAAAAGTGGATTATAGAGGGTATGGCAGTACTACATGCACTACAAGTGTACACAACTATAAAAGTGGATTATAGAGGGTATGGCAATACTACATGCACTACAAGTGGACACAACAGTAAAAGTGAATTATAGAGGGTATGGCAGTACTACATGCACCACAAGTGGACACAACAATAAAAGTGGATTATAGAGGGTATGGCAGTACTACATGCACCACAAGTGGACACAACAATAAAAGTGGATTATGGAGGGTATGGAAGTACTACATGCAGCACAAGTGGACACAACAATAAAAGTGGATTATAGAGGGTATGAAAGTACTACATGCACCACAAGTCGACACAACAATAAAAGTGGATTATAGAGGGTATGGCAGTACTACATGCACCACAAGTGGACACAACAATAAAAGTGGATTATAGAGGGTATGGCAGTACTGCATCACCACAAGTGGACACATCAATAAAAGTGGATTATAGAGGGTATGGCAGTACTACATGCACTACAAGTGGACACATCAATAAAATTGGATTATAGAGGGTATGGCAGCACTACATGCAACACAAGTGGACACAACAAGAAAAGTGGATTATAGCGGGTATGGCGGTACTGCATGCACCACAAGTGGACACAACAATAAAAGTGGATTATAGAGGGTATGGCAGTACTACATGCACTACAAGTGGACACAACAATAAAAGTGGATTATAGAGGGTATGGCAGTACTACATGCACCACAAGTGGACACAACAATAAAAGTGGATTATAGAGGGTATGGCAGTACTACATGCACTACAAGTGTACACAACAATAAAAGTGGATTGTAGAGGGTATGGCAATACTACATGCACTACAAGTGGACACAACAGTAAAAGTGAATTATAGAGGGTATGGCAGTACTACATGCACCACAAGTGGACACAACAATAAAAGTGGATTATAGAGGGTATGGCAGTACTACATGCACCACAAGTGGACACAACAATAAAAGTGGATTATGGAGGGTATGGAAGTACTACATGCAGCACAAGTGGACACAACAATAAAAGTGGATTATAGAGGGTATGAAAGTACTACATGCACCACAAGTCGACACAACAATAAAAGTGGATTATAGAGGGTATGGCAGTACTACATGCACCACAAGTGGACACAACAATAAAAGTGGATTATAGAGGGTATGGCAGTACTGCATGCACCACAAGTGGACACATCAATAAAAGTGGATTATAGAGGGTATGGCAGTACTACATGCACTACAAGTGGACACAACAATAAAAGTGGATTATAGAGGGTATGGCAGTACTACATGCACTACAAGTGGACACAACAATAAAAGTGGATTATAGAGTGTATGGCAGTACTACATGCACCACAAGTGGACACAACAATAAAAGTGGATTATAGACGGTATGGCAGTACTACATGCACTACAAGTGGACACAACAATAAAAGTGGATTATAGAGGGTATGGCAGCACTACATGCACCACAAGTGGACACAACAATAACAGTGGATTATGGACGGTATGGCAGTACTACATGCACCACAAGTGGACACAACAATAAAAGTGGATTATAGAGGGTATGGCAGTACTACATGCACCACAAGTGGACACAACAATAAAAGTGGATTATGGAGGGTATGGAAGTACTACATGCAGCACAAGTGGACACAACAATAAAAGTGGATTATAGAGGGTATGAAAGTACTACATGCACCACAAGTCGACACAACAATAAAAGTGGATTATAGAGGGTATGAAAGTACTACATGCACCACAAGTCGACACAACAATAAAAGTGGATTATAGAGGGTATGGCAGTACTACATGCACCACAAGTGGACACAACAATAAAAGTGGATTATGGAGGGTATGGAAGTACTACATGCAGCACAAGTGGACACAACAATAAAAGTGGATTATAGAGGGTATGAAAGTACTACATGCACCACAAGTCGACACAACAATAAAAGTGGATTATAGAGGGTATGGCAGTACTACATGCACCACAAGTGGACACAACAATAAAAGTTGATTATAGAGGGTATGGCAGTACTGCATGCACCACAAGTCGACACAACAATAAAAGTGGATTATAGCGGGTATGGTGGTACTACATGCACCACAAGTGGACACAACAATAAAAGTGGATTATAGAGGGTATGGCAGTACTACATGCACCACAAGTGGACACAACAATAAAAGTGGATTATGGAGGGTATGGCAGTACTACATGCACAAAACGTGGACACAACAATAAAAGTGGATTATAGAGGGTATGGCAGTACTACATGCACCACAAGGGGACACAAAAATAAAAGTGGATTATAGAGGGGATGGCTGTACTACATGCACTACAAGTGGACACAACAGTAAAAGTGAATTATAGAGGGTATGGCAGTACTACATGCACCACAAGTGGACACAACAATAAAAGTGGATTATAGAGGGTATGGCAGTACTACATGCACCACAAGTGGACACAACAATAAAAGTGGATTATGGAGGGTATGGAAGTACTACATGCAGCACAAGTGGACACAACAATAAAAGTGGATTATAGACGGTATGGCAGTACTACATGCACTACAAGTGGACACAACAATAAAAGTGGATTCTAGAGGGTATGGCAGTACTACATGCACCACAAGTGGACACAACAATAAAAGTGGATTATAGAGGGTTGGCAGGACTATATGCACCACAAGTGGACACAATAATAAAAGTGGATCATAGAGGGCATGGCGGTACTACATGCACCACAAGTGGACACAACAATAAAAGTGGATTATAGAGGGTATGGCAGTACTACATGCACCACAAGTGGACACAAATATAAAAGTGGATTATAGAGGGGATGGCAGTACTACATGCACAAAACGTGGACACAATAATAAAAGTGGATTATAGAGGGTATGGCGGTACTACATGCACCACAAGTGGACACAACAATAAAAGTGGATTATAGAGAGTATGGCGGTACTACATGCACCACAAGTGGACACAACAATAAAAGTGGACTATAGAGGGTATGGCAGTACTGCATGCACCACAAGTGGACACAACAATAAAAGTGGATTATAGAGGGTATGGCAGTACTACATGCACTACAAGTGGACACAACAATAAAAGTGGATTATAGAGGGTATGGCAGTACTACATGCACCACAAGTGGACACAACAATAAAAGTGGATTATAGAGGGTATGGCAGTACTACATGCACTACAAGTGTACACAACAATAAAAGTGGATTATAGAGGGTATGGCAATACTACATGCACTACAAGTGGACACAACAGTAAAAGTGAATTATAGAGGGTATGGCAGTACTACATGCACCACAAGTGGACACAACAATAAAAGTGGATTATAGAGGGTATGGCAGTACTACATGCACCACAAGTGGACACAACAATAAAAGTGGATTATGGAGGGTAAGGAAGTACTACATGCAGCACAAGTGGACACAACAATAAAAGTGGATTATAGAGGGTATGGCAGTACTACATGCACCACAAGTGGACACAACAATAAAAGTGGATTATAGAGGGTATGGCAGTACTGCATGCACCACAAGTGGACACATCAATAAAAGTGGATTATAGAGGGTATGGCAGTACTACATGCACTACAAGTGGACACAACAATAAAAGTGGATTATAGAGGGTATGGCAGTACTACATGCACTACAAGTGGACACAACAATAAAAGTGGATTATAGAGGGTATGGCAGCACTATATGCACCACAAGTGGACACGACAATAAAAGTGGATTATAGAGGGTATGGCAATACTACATGCACAAAACGTGTACACAACAATAAAAGTGGATTATAGAGGGTATGGCAATACTACATGCACTACAAGTGGACACAACAATAAAAGTGGATTATAGAGGGTATGGCAGTACTACATGCACCACAAGTGGACACAACAATAAAAGTGGATTATGGAGGGTATGGAAGTACTACATGCAGCACAAGTGGACACAACAATAAAAGTGGATTATAGACGGTATGGCAGTACTACATGCACTACAAGTGGACACAACAATAAAAGTGGATTCTAGAGGGTATGGCAGTACTACATGCACCACAAGTGGACACAACAATAAAAGTGGATTATAGAGGGTTGGCAGGACTATATGCACCACAAGTGGACACAATAATAAAAGTGGATCATAGAGGGCATGGCGGTACTACATGCACCACAAGTGGACACAACAATAAAAGTGGATTATAGAGGGTATGGCAGTACTACATGCACCACAAGTGGACACAAATATAAAAGTGGATTATAGAGGGGATGGCAGTACTACATGCACAAAACGTGGACACAACAATAAAAGTGGATTATAGAGGGTATGGCGGTACTACATGCACCACAAGTGGACACAACAATAAAAGTGGATTATAGAGAGTATGGCGGTACTACATGCACCACAAGTGGACACAACAATAAAAGTGGACTATAGAGGGTATGGCAGTACTGCATGCACCACAAGTGGACACAACAATAAAAGTGGATTATAGAGGGTATGGCAGTACTACATGCACTACAAGTGGACACAACAATAAAAGTGGATTATAGAGGGTATGGCAGTACTACATGCACCACAAGTGGACACAACAATAAAAGTGGATTATAGAGGGTATGGCAGTACTACATGCACTACAAGTGTACACAACAATAAAAGTGGATTATAGAGGGTATGGCAATACTACATGCACTACAAGTGGACACAACAGTAAAAGTGAATTATAGAGGGTATGGCAGTACTACATGCACCACAAGTGGACACAACAATAAAAGTGGATTATAGAGGGTATGGCAGTACTACATGCACCACAAGTGGACACAACAATAAAAGTGGATTATGGAGGGTAAGGAAGTACTACATGCAGCACAAGTGGACACAACAATAAAAGTGGATTATAGAGGGTATGGCAGTACTACATGCACCACAAGTGGACACAACAATAAAAGTGGATTATAGAGGGTATGGCAGTACTGCATGCACCACAAGTGGACACATCAATAAAAGTGGATTATAGAGGGTATGGCAGTACTACATGCACTACAAGTGGACACAACAATAAAAGTGGATTATAGAGGGTATGGCAGTACTACATGCACTACAAGTGGACACAACAATAAAAGTGGATTATAGAGGGTATGGCAGCACTATATGCACCACAAGTGGACACGACAATAAAAGTGGATTATAGAGGGTATGGCAATACTACATGCACAAAACGTGTACACAACAATAAAAGTGGATTATAGAGGGTATGGCAATACTACATGCACTACAAGTGGACACAACAGTAAATGTGAATTATAGAGGGTATGGCAGTACTACATGCACCACAAGTGGACACAACAATAAAAGTGGATTATAGAGGGTATGGCAGTACTACATGCACCACAAGTGGACACAACAATAAAAGTGGATTATGGAGGGTATGGCAGTACTACATGCAGCACAAGTGGACACAACAATAAAAGTGGATTATAGAGGGTATGGCAGTACTACATGCACTACAAGTGGACACATCAATAAAAGTGGATTATAGAGGGTATGGCAGCACTACATGCAACACAAGTGGACACAACAAGAAAAGTGGATTATAGCGGGTATGGCGGTACTGCATGCACCACAAGTGGACACAACAATAAAAGTGGATTATAGAGGGTATGGCAGTACTACATGCACTACAAGTGGACACAACAATAAAAGTGGATTATAGAGGGTATGGCAGTACTACATGCACCACAAGTGGACACAACAATAAAAGTGGATTATAGAGGGTATGGCAGTACTACATGCACTACAAGTGTACACAACAATAAAAGTGGATTATAGAGGGTATGGCAATACTATTTGCACTACAAGTGGACACAACAGTAAAAGTGAATTATAGAGGGTATGGCAGTACTACATGCACCACAAGTGGACACAACAATAAAAGTGGATTATAGAGGGTATGGCAGTACTACATGCACCACAAGTGGACACAACAATAAAAGTGGATTATGGAGGGTATGGAAGTACTACATGCAGCACAAGTGGACACAACAATAAAAGTGGATTATAGAGGGTATGAAAGTACTACATGCACCACAAGTCGACACAACAATAAAAGTGGATTATAGAGGGTATGGCAGTACTACATGCACCACAAGTGGACACAACAATAAAAGTTGATTATAGAGGGTATGGCAGTACTGCATGCACCACAAGTCGACACAACAATAAAAGTGGATTATAGCGGGTATGGTGGTACTACATGCACCACAAGTGGACACAACAATAAAAGTGGATTATAGAGGGTATGGCAGTACTACATGCACCACAAGTGGACACAACAATAAAAGTGGATTATGGAGGGTATGGCAGTACTACATGCACAAAACGTGAACACAACAATAAAAGTGGATTATAGAGGGTATGGCAGTACTACATGCACTACAAGTGGACACAACAATAAAAGTGGATTATAGAGGGTATGGCAGTACTACATGCACCACAAGTGGACACAACAATAAAAGTGGATTATAGAGGGTTGGCAGGACTATATGCACCACAAGTGGACACAATAATAAAAGTGGATCATAGAGGGCATGGCGGTACTACATGCACCACAAGTGGACACAACAATAAAAGTGGATTATAGAGGGTATGGCAGTACTACATGCACCACAAGTGGACACGAAAATAAAAGTGGATTATAGAGGGGATGGCAGTACTACATGCACAAAACGTGGACACAACAATAAAAGTGGATTATAGAGGGTATGGCGGTACTACATGCACCACAAGTGGACACAACAATAAAAGTGGATTATAGAGGGTATGGCGGTACTACATGCACCACAAGTGGACACAACAATAAAAGTGGACTATAGAGGGTATGGCGGTACTACATGCACCACAAGGGGACACAACAATAAAAGTGGATTAAAGAGGGTATGGCAGTACTACATGCACCACAAGTGGACACAACAATAAAAGAGGATTATAGAGCGTATGGCAGTACTACATGCACTACAAGTGGACACAAGAATAAAAGTGGATTATAGAGGGCATGGCAGTACTACATGCACCACAAGTCGACACAACAATAAAAGTGGATTATAGCGGGCATGGCAGTACTACATGCACCACAAGTCGACACAACAATAAAAGTGGATTATAGCGGGTATGGTGGTACTACATGCACCACAAGTGGACACAACAATAAAAGTGGATTATGGAGGGTATGGCAGTACTACATGCAGCACAAGTGGACACAACAATAAAAGTGGATTATGGAGGGTATGGAAGTACTACATGCACCACAAGTGGACACAACAATAAAAGTGGATTATAGAGGGTATGAAAGTACTACATGCACCACAAGTCGACACAACAATAAAAGTGGATTATAGAGGGTATGGCAGTACTACATGCACCACAAGTGGACACAACAATAAAAGTTGATTATAGAGGGTATGGCAGTACTGCATGCACCACAAGTCGACACAACAATAAAAGTGGATTATAGAGGGTATGGCGGTACTACATGCACCACAAGTGGACACAACAATAAAAGTGGATTATAGAGGGTATGGCGGTACTACATGCACCACAAGTGGACACAACAATAAAAGTGGACTATAGAGGGTATGGCGGTACTACATGCACCACAAGGGGACACAACAATAAAAGTGGATTAAAGAGGGTATGTCAGTACTACATGCACCACAAGTGGACACAACAATAAAAGTGGATTATAGAGCGTATGGCAGTACTACATGCACTACAAGTGGACACAAGAATAAAAGTGGATTACAGAGGGAATGGCAGTACTACATGCACTACCAGTGGACACTACAATAAAAGTGGATTATATAGGGAATGGCAGTACTACATGCACCACAAGTGTACACAACAATAAAAGTGGATTATAGAGGGTATGGCAGTACTGCATCCATCACAAGTCGACACAACAATAAAAGTGGATTATAGAGGGTATGGCGGTACTGCATGCACCACAAGTGGACACAACAATAAAAGTGATTATAGAGGGTATGGCAGTACTACATGCACTACAAGTGGACACAACAATAAAAGTGGATTATAGAGGGTATGGCAGTACTACATGCACCACAAGTGGACACAACAATAAAAGTGGATTATAGAGGGTATGGCAGTACTACATGCACTACAAGTGTACACAACAATAAAAGTGGATTATAGAGGGTATGGCAGTACTACATGCACTACAAGTGGACACAACAATAAAAGTGGATTATAGAGGGCATGGCAGTACTACATGCACCACAAGTCGACACAACAATAAAAGTGGATTATAGCGGGTATGGTGGTACTACATGCACCACAAGTGGACACAACAATAAAAGTGGATTATGGAGGGTATGGCAGTACTACATGCAGCACAAGTGGACACAACATTAAAAGTGGATTATAGAGGGTATGGCAGTACTACATGCACTACAAGTGGACACATCAATAAAAGTGGATTATAGAGGGTATGGCAGCACTACATGCAACACAAGTGGACACAACAAGAAAAGTGGATTATAGCGGGTATGGCGGTACTGCATGCACCACAAGTGGACACAACAATAAAAGTGGATTATAGAGGGTATGGCAGTACTACATGCACTACAAGTGGACACAACAATAAAAGTGGATTATAGAGGGTATGGCAGTACTACATGCACCACAAGTGGACACAACAATAAAAGTGGATTATAGAGGGTATGGCAGTACTACATGCACTACAAGTGTACACAACAATAAAAGTGGATTATAGAGGGTATGGCAATACTACATGCACTACAAGTGGACACAACAGTAAAAGTGAATTATAGAGGGTATGGCAGTACTACATGCACCACAAGTGGACACAACAATAAAAGTGGATTATAGAGGGTATGGCAGTACTACATGCACCACAAGTGGACACAACAATAAAAGTGGATTATGGAGGGTATGGAAGTACTACATGCAGCACAAGTGGACACAACAATAAAAGTGGATTATAGAGGGTATGAAAGTACTACATGCACCACAAGTCGACACAACAATAAAAGTGGATTATAGAGGGTATGGCAGTACTACATGCACCACAAGTGGACACAACAATAAAAGTTGATTATAGAGGGTATGGCAGTACTGCATGCACCACAAGTCGACACAACAATAAAAGTGGATTATAGCGGGTATGGTGGTACTACATGCACCACAAGTGGACACAACAATAAAAGTGGATTATAGAGGGTAGGGCAGTACTACATGCACCACAAGTGGACACAACAATAAAAGTGGATTATGGAGGGTATGGCAGTACTACATGCAGCACAAGTGGACACAACAATAAAAGTGGATTA
Source organism: Chaetoderma sp. LZ-2023a (assembly GCA_034401795.1). NCBI lineage: Eukaryota > Metazoa > Mollusca > Caudofoveata > Chaetodermatida > Chaetodermatidae > Chaetoderma > Chaetoderma sp. LZ-2023a. The sequence continues at coordinate 11,934,971 of CM067369.1, read as the reverse complement.
TAGAGGGTATGGCAGTACTACATGCACTACAAGTGGACACAACAATAAAAGTGGATTATAGAGGGTATGGCAATACTACATGCACCACAAGTGGACACAACAATAAAAGTGGATTATAGAGGGTATGGCAGTACTACATGCACTACAAGTGTACACAACAATAAAAGTGGATTATAGAGGGTATGGCAATACTACATGCACTACAAGCGGACACAACAGTAAAAGTGAATTATCGAGGGTATGGCAGTACTACATGCACCACAAGTGGACACAACAATAAAAGTGGATTATAGAGGGTATGGCAGTACTACATGCACCACAAGTGGACACAACAATAAAAGTGGATTATGGAGGGTATGGAAGTACTACATGCAGCACAAGTGGACACAACAATAAAAGTGGATTATAGAGGGTATGAAAGTACTACATGCACCACAAGTCGACACAACAATAAAAGTGGATTATAGAGGGTATGGCAGTACTACATGCACCACAAGTGGACACAACAATAAAAGTGGATTATAGAAGGTATGGCAGTACTGCATGCACCACAAGTGGACACATCAATAAAAGTGGATTATAGAGGGTATGGCAGTACTACATGCACTACAAGTGGACACAACAATAAAAGTGGATTATAGAGGGTATGGCAGTACTACATGCACTACAAGTGGACACAACAATAAAAGTGGATTATAGAGGGTATGGCAGTACTACATGCACCACAAGTGGACACAACAATAAAAGTGGATTATAGACGGTATGGCAGTACTACATGCACTACAAGTGGACACAACAATAAAAGTGGATTATAGAGGGTATGGCAGCACTACATGCACCACAAGTGGACACAACAATAACAGTGGATTATGGACAGTATGGCAGTACTACATGCACCACAAGTGGACACAACAATAAAAGTGGATTATAGAGGGTATGGCAGTACTACATGCACCACAAGTGGACACAACAATAAAAGTGGATTACAGACGGTATGGCAGTACTACATGCACTACAAGTGGACACAACAATAAAAGTGGATTATAGAGGGTATGGCAGCACTATATGCACCACAAGTGGACACGACAATAAAAGTGGATTATAGAGGGTATGGCAGTACTACATGCACCACAAGTGGACACATCAATAAAAGTGGATTATAGAGGGTATGGCAGCACTACATGCACCACAAGTGGACACAACAAGAAAAGTGGATTATAGCGGGTATGGCGGTACTACATGCACTACAAGTGTACACAACAATAAAAGTGGATTATAGAGGGTATGGCAATACTACATGCACTACAAGTGGACACAACAATAAAAGTGGATTATAGAGGGTATGGCAGTACTACATGCACTACAAGTGGACACATCAATAAAAGTGGATTATAGAGGGTATGGCAGCACTACATGCAACACAAGTGGACACAACAAGAAAAGTGGATTATAGCGGGTATGGCGGTACTGCATGCACCACAAGTGGACACAACAATAAAAGTGGATTATAGAGGGTATGGCAGTACTACATGCACTACACGTGGACACAACAATAAAAGTGGATTATAGAGGGTATGGCAATACTACATGCACTACAAGTGGACACAACAGTAAAAGTGAATTATAGAGGGTATGGCAGTACTACATGCACCACAAGTGGACACAACAATAAAAGTGGATTATAGAGGGTATGGCAGTACTACATGCACCACAAGTGGACATAACAATAAAAGTGGATTATGGAGGGTATGGAAGTACTACATGCAGCACAAGTGGACACAACAATAAAAGTGGATTATAGAGGGTATGAAAGTACTACATGCACCACAAGTCGACACAACAATAAAAGTGGATTATAGAGGGTATGGCAGTACTACATGCATCACAAGTGGACACAACAATAAAGGTGGATTATAGAGGGTATGGCAGTACTGCATGCACCACAAGTGGACACATCAATAAAAGTGGATTATAGAGGGTATGGCAGTACTACATGCACTACAAGTGGACACAACAATAAAAGTGGATTATAGAGGGTATGGCAGTACTACATGCACTACAAGTGGACACAACAATAAAAGTGGATTATAGAGGGTATGGCAGTACTACATGCACCACAAGTGGACACAACAATAAAAGTGGATTATAGAGGGTATGGCAGTACTACATGCACTACAAGTGGACACAACAATAAAAGTGGATTATAGAGGGTATGGCAGCACTACATGCACCACAAGTGGACACAACAATAACAGTGGATTATGGACAGTATGGCAGTACTACATGCACCACAAGTGGACACAACAATAAAAGTGGATTATAGAGGGTATGGCAGTACTACATGCACCACAAGTGGACACAACAATAAAAGTGGATTATAGAGGGTATGGCAGTACTACATGCATCACAAGTGGACACATCAATAAAAGTGGATTATAGAGGGTATGGCAGCACTACATGCACCACAAGTGGACACAACAATAAAAGTGGATTATAGCGGGTATGGCGGTACTACATGCACTACAAGTGTACACAACAATAAAAGTGGATTATAGAGGGTATGGCAATACTACATGCAGCACAAGTGGACACAACAATAAAAGTGGATTATAGAGGGTATGGCAGTACTACATGCACTACAAGTGGACACATCAATAAAAGTGGATTATAGAGGGTATGGCAGCACTACATGCAACACAAGTGGACACAACAAGAAAAGTGGATTATAGCGGGTATGGCGGTACTGCATGCACCACAAGTGGACACAACAATAAAAGTGGATTATAGAGGGTATGGCAGTACTACATGCACTACAAGTGGACACAACAATAAAAGTGGATTATAGAGGTATGGCAGTACTACATGCACCACAAGTGGACACAACAATAAAAGTGGATTATAGAGGGTATGGCAGTACTACATGCACTACAAGTGTACACAACAATAAAAGTGGATTATAGAGGGTATGGCAATACTACATGCACTACAAGTGGACACAACAGTAAAAGTGAATTATAGAGGGTATGGCAGTACTACATGCACCACAAGTGGACACAACAATAAAAGTGGATTATAGAGGGTATGGCAGTACTACATGCACCACAAGTGGACACAACAATAAAAGTGGATTATGGAGGGTATGGAAGTACAACATGCAGCACAAGTGGACACAACAATAAAAGTGGATTATAGAGGGTATGAACGTACTACATGCACCACAAGTCGACACCACAATAAAAGTGGATTATAGAGGGTATGGCAGTACTACATGCACCACAAGTGGACACAACAATAAAAGTTGATTATAGAGGGTATGGCAGTACTGCATGCACCACAAGTCGACACAACAATAAAAGTGGATTATAGCGGGTATGGTGGTACTACATGCACCACAAGTGGACACAACAATAAAAGTGGATTATAGAGGGTATGGCAGTACTACATGCACCACAAGTGGACACAACAATAAAAGTGGATTATGGAGGGTATGGCAGTACTACATGCAGCACAAGTGGACACAACAATAAAAGTGGATTATAGAGGGTATGGCAGTACTACATGCACTACAAGTGGACACATCAATAAAATTGGATTATAGAGGGTATGGCAGCACTACATGCAACACAAGTGGACACAACAAGAAAAGTGGATTATAGCGGGTACGGCGGTACTGCATGCACCACAAGTGGACACAACAATAAAAGTGGATTATAGAGGGTATGGCAGTACTACATGCACTACAAGTGGACACAACAATAAAAGTGGATTATAGAGGGTATGGCAGTACTACATGCACCACAAGTGGACACAACAATAAAAGTGGATTATAGAGGGTATGGCAGTACTACATGCACTACAAGTGTACACAACAATAAAAGTGGATTATAGAGGGTATGGCAATACTACATGCACTACAAGTGGACACAACAGTAAAAGTGAATTATAGAGGGTATGGCAGTACTACATGCACCACAAGTGGACACAACAATAAAAGTGGATTATAGAGGGTATGGCAGTACTACATGCACCACAAGTGGACATAACAATAAAAGTGGATTATGGAGGGTATGGAAGTACTACATGCAGCACAAGTGGACACAACAATAAAAGTGGATTATAGAGGGTATGAAAGTACTACATGCACCACAAGTCGACACAACAATAAAAGTGGATTATAGAGGGTATGGCAGTACTACATGCACCACAAGTGGACACAACAATAAAAGTGGATTATAGAGGGTATGGCAGTACTGCATGCACCACAAGTGGACACATCAATAAAAGTGGATTATAGAGGGTATGGCAGTACTACATGCGCTACAAGTGGACACAACAATAAAAGTGGATTATAGAGGGTATGGCAGTACTACATGCACTACAAGTGGACACAACAATAAAAGTGGATTATAGAGGGTATGGCAGTACTACATGCACCACAAGTGGACACAACAATAAAAGTGGATTATAGACGGTATGGCAGTACTACATGCACTACAAGTGGACACAACAATAAAAGTGGATTATAGAGGGTATGGCAGCACTACATGCACCACAAGTGGACACAACAATAACAGTGGATTATGGACAGTATGGCAGTACTACATGCACCACAAGTGGACACAACAATAAAAGTGGATTATAGAGGGTATGGCAGTACTACATGCACCACAAGTGGACACAACAATAAAAGTGGATTATAGACGGTATGGCAGTACTACATGCACTACAAGTGGACACAACAATAAAAGTGGATTATAGAGGGTATGGCAGCACTATATGCACCACAAGTGGACACGACAATAAAAGTGGATTATAGAGGGTATGGCAGTACTACATGCACCACAAGTGGACACATCAATAAAAGTGGATTATAGAGGGTATGGCAGCACTACATGCACCACAAGTGGACACAACAAGAAAAGTGGATTATAGACGGTATGGCAGTACTACATGCACTACAAGTGGACACAACAATAAAAGTGGATTATAGAGGGTATGGCAGCACTATATGCACCACAAGTGGACACGACAATAAAAGTGGATTATAGAGGGTATGGCAGTACTACATGCACCACAAGTGGACACATCAATAAAAGTGGATTATAGAGGGTATGGCAGCACTACATGCACCACAAGTGGACACAACAAGAAAAGTGGATTATAGCGGGTATGGCGGTACTACATGCACTACAAGTGTACACAACAAGAAAAGTGGATTATAGAGGGTATGGCAATACTACATGCACTACAAGTGGACACAACAGTAAAAGTGAATTATAGAGGGTATGGCAGTACTACATGCACCACAAGTGGACACAACAATAAAAGTGGATTATAGAGGGTATGGCAGTACTACATGCACCACAAGTGGACACAACAATAAAAGTGGATTATAGAGGGTATGGCAGTACTACATGCACTACAACTGTACACAACAATAAAAGTGGATTATAGAGGGTATGGCAATACTACATGCACTACAAGTGGACACAACAGTAAAAGAGAATTATAGAGGGTATGGCAGTACTACATGCACCACAAGTGGACACAACAATAAAAGTGGATTATAGAGGGTATGGCAGTACTACATGCACCACAAGTGGACACAACAATAAAAGTGGATTATGGAGGGTATGGAAGTACTACATGCAGCACAAGTGGACACAACAATAAAAGTGGATTATAGAGGGTATGAAAGTACTACATGCACCACAAGTGGACACAACAATAACAGTGGATTATGGACGGTATGGCAGTACTACATGCACCACAAGTGGACACAACAATAAAAGTGGATTATATAGGGTATGGCAGTACTACATGCACCACAAGTGGACACAACAATAAAAGTGGATTATAGACGGTATGGCAGTACTACATGCACTACAAGTGGACACAACAATAAAAGTGGATTATAGAGGGTATGGCAGCACTACATGCACCACAAGTGGACACAACAATAAAAGTGGATTATAGACGGTATGGCAGTACTACATGCACTACAAGTGGACACAACAATAAAAGTGGATTATAGAGGGTATGGCAGCACTACATGCACCACAAGTGGACACAACAATAACAGTGGATTATGGACGGTATGGCAGTACTACATGCACCACAAGTGGACACAACAATAAAAGTGGATTATAGAGGGTATGGCAATACTACATGCACTACAAGTGGACACAACAGTAAAAGTGAATTATAGAGGGTATGGCAGTACTACATGCACCACAAGTGGACACAACAATAAAAGTGGTTTATAGAGGGTATGGCAGTACTACATGCACCACAAGTGGACATAACAATAAAAGTGGATTATGGAGGGTATGGAAGTACTACATGCAGCACAAGTGGACACAACAATAAAAGTGGATTATAGAGGGTATGGCAGTACTACATGCACTACAAGTGTACACAACAATAAAAGTGGATTATAGAGGGTATGGCAATACTACATGCACTACAAGTGGACACAACAGTAAAAGTGAATTATAGAGGGTATGGCAGTACTACATGCACCACAAGTGGACACAACAATAAAAGTGGATTATAGAGGGTATGGCAGTACTACATGCACCACAAGTGGACATAACAATAAAAGTGGATTATGGAGGGTATGGAAGTACTACATGCAGCACAAGTGGACACAACAATAAAAGTGGATTATAGAGGGTATGAAAGTACTACATGCACCACAAGTCGACACAACAATAAAAGTGGATTATAGAGGGTATGGCAGTACTACATGCACCACAAGTGGACACAACAATAAAAGTGGATTATAGAGGGTATGGCACTACTGCATGCACCACAAGTGGACACATCAATAAAAGTGGATTATAGAGGGTATGGCAGTACTACATGCGCTACAAGTGGACACAACAATAAAAGTGGATTATAGAGGGTATGGCAGTACTACATGCACTACAAGTGGACACAACAATAAAAGTGGATTATAGAGGGTATGGCAGTACTACATGCACCACAAGTGGACACAACAATAAAAGTGGATTATAGACGGTATGGCAGTACTACATGCACTACAAGTGGACACAACAATAAAAGTGGATTATAGAGGGTATGGCAGCACTACATGCACCACAAGTGGACACAACAATAACAGTGGATTATGGACAGTATGGCAGTACTACATGCACCACAAGTGGACACAACAATAAAAGTGGATTATAGAGGGTATGGCAGTACTACATGCACCACAAGTGGACACAACAATAAAAGTGGATTATAGACGGTATGGCAGTACTACATGCACTACAAGTGGACACAACAATAAAAGTGGATTATAGAGGGTATGGCAGCACTATATGCACCACAAGTGGACACGACAATAAAAGTGGCTTATAGAGGGTATGGCAGTACTACATGCACCACAAGTGGACACATCAATAAAAGTGGATTATAGAGGGTATGGCAGCACTACATGCACCACAAGTGGACACAACAAGAAAAGTGGATTATAGACGGTATGGCAGTACTACATGCACTACAAGTGGACACAACAATAAAAGTGGATTATAGAGGGTATGGCAGCACTATATGCACCACAAGTGGACACGACAATAAAAGTGGATTATAGAGGGTATGGCAGTACTACATGCACCACAAGTGGACACATCAATAAAAGTGGATTATAGAGGGTATGGCAGCACTACATGCACCACAAGTGGACACAACAAGAAAAGTGGATTATAGCGGGTATGGCGGTACTACATGCACTACAAGTGTACACAACAATAAAAGTGGATTATAGAGGGTATGGCAATACTACATGCACTACAAGTGGACACAACAGTAAAAGTGAATTATAGAGGGTATGGCAGTACTACATGCACCACAAGTGGACACAACAATAAAAGTGGATTATAGAGGGTATGGCAGTACTACATGCACCACAAGTGGACACAACAATAAAAGTGGATTATAGAGGGTATGGCAGTACTACATGCACTACAACTGTACACAACAATAAAAGTGGATTATAGAGGGTATGGCAATACTACATGCACTACAAGTGGACACAACAGTAAAAGAGAATTATAGAGGGTATGGCAGTACTACATGCACCACAAGTGGACACAACAATAAAAGTGGATTATAGAGGGTATGGCAGTACTACATGCACCACAAGTGGACACAACAATAAAAGTGGATTATGGAGGGTATGGAAGTACTACATGCAGCACAAGTGGACACAACAATAAAAGTGGATTATAGAGGGTATGAAAGTACTACATGCACCACAAGTGGACACAACAATAAAAGTGGATTATATAGGGTATGGCAGTACTACATGCACCACAAGTGGACACAACAATAAAAGTGGATTATAGACGGTATGGCAGTACTACATGCACTACAAGTGGACACAACAATAAAAGTGGATTATAGAGGGTATGGCAGCACTACATGCACCACAAGTGGACACAACAATAAAAGTGGATTATAGACGGTATGGCAGTACTACATGCACTACAAGTGGACACAACAATAAAAGTGGATTATAGAGGGTATGGCAGCACTACATGCACCACAAGTGGACACAACCATAACAGTGGATTATGGACGGTATGGCAGTACTACATGCACCACAAGTGGACACAACAATAAAAGTGGATTATAGAGGGTATGGCAATACTACATGCACTACAAGTGGACACAACAGTAAAAGTGAATTATAGAGGGTATGGCAGTACTACATGCACCACAAGTGGACACAACAATAAAAGTGGATTATAGAGGGTATGGCAGTACTACATGCACCACAAGTGGACATAACAATAAAAGTGGATTATGGAGGGTATGGAAGTACTACATGCAGCACAAGTGGACACAACAATAAAAGTGGATTATAGAGGGTATGAAAGTACTACATGCACCACAAGTCGACACAACAATAAAAGTGGATTATAGAGGGTATGGCAGTACTACATGCACCACAAGTGGACACAACAATAAAAGTGGATTATAGAGGGTATGGCAGTACTGCATGCACCACAAGTGGACACATCAATAAAAGTGGATTATAGAGGGTATGGCAGTACTACATGCGCTACAAGTGGACACAACAATAAAAGTGGATTATAGAGGGTATGGCAGTACTACATGCACTACAAGTGGACACAACAATAAAAGTGGATTATAGAGGGTATGGCAGTACTACATGCACCACAAGTGGACACAACAATAAAAGTGGATTATAGACGGTATGGCAGTACTACATGCACTACAAGTGGACACAACAATAAAAGTGGATTATAGAGGGTATGGCAGCACTACATGCACCACAAGTGGACACAACAATAACAGTGGATTATGGACAGTATGGCAGTACTACACGCACCACACGTGGACACTACAATAAAAGTGGATTATAGACGGTATGGCAGTACTACATGCACTACAAGTGGACACAACAATAAAAGTGGATTATAGAGGGTATGGCAGCACTATATGCACCACAAGTGGACACGACAATAAAAGTGGATTATAGAGGGTATGGCAGTACTACATGCACCACAAGTGGACACAACAATAAAAGTGGATTATGGAGGGTATGGAAGTACTACATGCAGCACAAGTGGACACAACAATAAAAGTGGATTATAGAGGGTATGAAAGTACTACATGCACCACAAGTGGACACAACAATAACAGTGGATTATGGACGGTATGGCAGTAATACATGCACCACAAGTGGACACAACAATAAAAGTGGATTATATAGGGTATGGCAGTACTACATGCACCACAAGTGGACACAACAATAAAAGTGGATTATAGACGGTATGGCAGTACTACATGCACTACAAGTGGACACAACAATAAAAGTGGATTATAGAGGGTATGGCAGCACTACATGCACCACAAGTGGACACAACAATAAAAGTGGATTATAGACGGTATGGCAGTACTACATGCACCACAAGTGGACACAACAATAAAAGTGGATTATGGAGGGTATGGAAGTACTACATGCAGCACAAGTGGACACAACAATAAAAGTGGATTATAGAGGGTATGAAAGTACTACATGCACCACAAGTGGACACAACAATAACAGTGGATTATGGACGGTATGGCAGTACTACATGCACCACAAGTGGACACAACAATAAAAGTGGATTATATAGGGTATGGCAGTACTACATGCACCACAAGTGGACACAACAATAAAAGTGGATTATAGACGGTATGGCAGTACTACATGCACTACAAGTGGACACAACAATAAAAGTGGATTATAGAGGGTATGGCAGCACTACATGCACCACAAGTGGACACAACAATAAAAGTGGATTATAGACGGTATGGCAGTACTACATGCACTACAAGTGGACACAACAATAAAAGTGGATTATAGAGGGTATGGCAGCACTACATGCACCACAAGTGGACACAACCATAACAGTGGATTATGGACGGTATGGCAGTACTACATGCACCACAAGTGGACACAACAATAAAAGTGGATTATAGAGGGTATGGCAATACTACATGCACTACAAGTGGACACAACAGTAAAAGTGAATTATAGAGGGTATGGCAGTACTACATGCACCACAAGTGGACACAACAATAAAAGTGGATTATAGAGGGTATGGCAGTACTACATGCACCACAAGTGGACATAACAATAAAAGTGGATTATGGAGGGTATGGAAGTACTACATGCAGCACAAGTGGACACAACAATAAAAGTGGATTATAGAGGGTATGAAAGTACTACATGCACCACAAGTGGACACAACAATAAAAGTGGATTATAGAGGGTATGGCAGTACTACATGCACCACAAGTGGACACAACAATAAAAGTGGATTATAGAGGGTATGGCAGTACTACATGCACCACAAGTGGACACAACAATAAAAGTGGATTATAGAGGGTATGGCAGTACTACATGCACTACAAGTGTACACAACAATAAAAGTGGATTATAGAGGGTATGGCAATACTACATGCACTACAAGTGGACACAACAGTAAAAGAGAATTATAGAGGGTATGGCAGTACTACATGCACCACAAGTGGACACAACAATAAAAGTGGATTATAGAGGGTATGGCAGTACTACATGCACCACAAGTGGACACAACAATAAAAGTGGATTATGGAGGGTATGGAAGTACTACATGCAGCACAAGTGGACACAACAATAAAAGTGGATTATAGAGGGTATGAAAGTACTACATGCACCACAAGTGGACACAACAATAACAGTGGATTATGGACGGTATGGCAGTACTACATGCACCACAAGTGGACACAACAATAAAAGTGGATTATATAGGGTATGGCAGTACTACATGCACCACAAGTGGACACAACAATAAAAGTGGATTATAGACGGTATGGCAGTACTACATGCACTACAAGTGGACACAACAATAAAAGTGGATTATAGAGGGTATGGCAGCACTACATGCACCACAAGTGGACACAACAATAAAAGTGGATTATAGACGGTATGGCAGTACTACATGCACTACAAGTGGACACAACAATAAAAGTGGATTATAGACGGTATGGCAGTACTACATGCACTACAAGTGGACACAACAATAAAAGTGGATTATAGAGGGTATGGCAGCACTACATGCACCACAAGTGGACACAACAATAAAAGTGGATTATAGACGGTATGGCAGTACTACATGCACTACAAGTGGACACAACAATAAAAGTGGATTATAGAGGGTATGGCAGCACTACATGCACCACAAGTGGACACAACCATAACAGTGGATTATGGACGGTATGGCAGTACTACATGCACCACAAGTGGACACAACAATAAAAGTGGATTATAGAGGGTATGGCAATACTACATGCACTACAAGTGGACACAACAGTAAAAGTGAATTATAGAGGGTATGGCAGTACTACATGCACCACAAGTGGACACAACAATAAAAGTGGATTATAGAGGGTATGGCAGTACTACATGCACCACAAGTGGACATAACAATAAAAGTGGATTATGGAGGGTATGGAAGTACTACATGCAGCACAAGTGGACACAACAATAAAAGTGGATTATAGAGGGTATGAAAGTACTACATGCACCACAAGTCGACACAACAATAAAAGTGGATTATAGAGGGTATGGCAGTACTACATGCACCACAAGTGGACACAACAATAAAAGTGGATTATAGAGGGTATGGCAGTACTGCATGCACCACAAGTGGACACATCAATAAAAGTGGATTATAGAGGGTATGGCAGTACTACATGCGCTACAAGTGGACACAACAATGAAAGTGGATTATAGAGGGTATGGCAGTACTACATGCACTACAAGTGGACACAACAATAAAAGTGGATTATAGAGGGTATGGCAGTACTACATGCACCACAAGTGGACACAACAATAAAAGTGGATTATAGACGGTATGGCAGTACTACATGCACTACAAGTGGACACAACAATAAAAGTGGATTATAGAGGGTCTGGCAGCACTACATGCACCACAAGTGGACACAACAATAACAGTGGATTATGGACAGTATGGCAGTACTACACGCACCACAAGTGGACACTACAATAAAAGTGGATTATAGACGGTATGGCAGTACTACATGCACTACAAGTGGACACAACAATAAAAGTGGATTATAGAGGGTATGGCAGCACTATATGCACCACAAGTGGACACGACAATAAAAGTGGATTATAGAGGGTATGGCAGTACTACATGCACCACAAGTGGACACATCAATAAAAGTGGATTATAGAGGGTATGGCAGCACTACATGCACCACAAGTGGACACAACAAGAAAAGTGGATTATAGCGGGTATGGCGGTACTACATGCACTACAAGTGTACACAACAATAAAAGTGGATTATAGAGGGTATGGCAATACTACATGCACTACAAGTGGACACAACAGTAAAAGTGAATTATAGAGGGTATGGCAGTACTACATGCACCACAAGTGGACACAACAATAAAAGTGGATTATAGAGGGTATGGCAGTACTACATGCACCACAAGTGGACACAACAATAAAAGTGGATTATAGAGGGTATGGCAGTACTACATGCACTACAAGTGTACACAACAATAAAAGTGGATTATAGAGGGTATGGCAATACGACATGCACTACAAGTGGACACAACAGTAAAAGAGAATTATAGAGGGTATGGCAGTACTACATGCACCACAAGTGGACACAACAATAAAAGTGGATTATAGAGGGTATGGCAGTACTACATGCACCACAAGTGGACACAACAATAAAAGTGGATTATGGAGGGTATGGAAGTACTACATGCAGCACAAGTGGACACAACAATAAAAGTGGATTATAGAGGGTATGAAAGTACTACATGCACCACAAGTGGACACAACAATAACAGTGGATTATGGACGGTATGGCAGTACTACATGCACCACAAGTGGACACAACAATAAAAGTGGATTATATAGGGTATGGCAGTACTACATGCACCACAAGTGGACACAACAATAAAAGTGGATTATAGACGGTATGGCAGTACTACATGCACTACAAGTGGACACAACAATAAAAGTGGATTATAGAGGGTATGGCAGCACTACATGCACCACAAGTGGACACAACAATAAAAGTGGATTATAGACGGTATGGCAGTACTACATGCACTACAAGTGGACACAACAATAAAAGTGGATTATAGAGGGTATGGCAGCACTACATGCACCACAAGTGGACACAACAATAACAGTGGATTATGGACGGTATGGCAGTACTACATGCACCACAAGTGGACACAACAATAAAAGTGGATTATAGACGGTATGGCAATACTACATGCACTACAAGTGGACACAACAGTAAAAGTGAATTATAGAGGGTATGGCAGTACTACATGCAACACAAGTGGACACAACAATAAAAGTGGATTATAGAGGGTATGGCAGTACTACATGCACCACAAGTGGACACAACAATAAAAGTGGATTATAGAGGGTATGGCAGTACTACATGCACTACAAGTGTACACCACAATAAATGTGGATTATAGAGGGTATGGCAGTACTACATGCACCACAAGTGGACACAACAATAAAAGTGGATTATAGAGGGTATGGCAGTACTACATGCACCACAAGTGGACACAACAATAAAAGTGGATTAAAGAGGGTATGGCAGTACTGCATGCACCACAAGTGGACACAACAATAAAAGTGGATTATAGAGGGTTGGCAGGACTATATGCACCACAAGTGGACACAACAATAAAAGTGGATCATAGAGGGCATGGCGGTACTACATGCACCACAAGTGGACACAACAATAAAAGTGGATTATAGAGGGTATAGCAGTACTACATGCACCACAAGTGGACACAACAATAAAAGTGGATTATAGAGGGGATGGCAGTACTACATGCACAAAACGTGGACACAACAATAAAAGTGGATTATAGAGGGTATGGCTGTACTACATGCACCAAAAGTGGACACAACAATAAAAGTGGATTATAGCGGATATGGCGGTACTACATGCACTACAAGTGTACACATCAATAAAAGTGGATTATAGAGGGTATGGCAATACTCCATGCACTACAAGTGGACACAACAGTAAAAGTGAATTATAGAGGGTATGGCAGTACTACATGCACCACAAGTGGACACAACAATAAAAGTGTATTATAGAGGGTATGGCAGTACTACATGCACCACAAGTGGACACAACAATAAAAGTGGATTATAGAGGGTATGGCAGTACTACATGCACTACAAGTGTACACAACAATAAAAGTGGATTATAGAGGGTATGGCAATACTACATGCACTACAAGTGGACACAACAGTAAACGTGAATTATAGAGGGTATGGCAGTACTACATGCACCACAAGTGGACACAATAATAAAAGTGGATTATAGAGGGTATGGCAGTACTACATGCACCACAAGTGGACACAACAATAAAAGTGGATTATGGAGGGTATGGAAGTACTACATGCAGCACAAGTGGACACAACAATAAAAGTGGATTATAGAGGGTATGAAAGTACTACATGCACCACAAGTCGACACAACAATAAAAGTGGATTATAGAGGGTATGGCAGTATTACATGCACCACAAGTGGACACAACAATAAAAGTGGATTATAGAGGGTATGGCAGTACTGCATGCACCACAAGTGGACACATCAATAAAAGTGGATTATAGAGGGTATGGCAGTACTACATGCACTACAAGTGGACACAACAATAAAAGTGGATTATAGAGGGTATGGCAGTACTACATGCACTACAAGTGGACACAACAATAAAAGTGGATTATAGAGGGTATGGCAGTACTACATGCACCACAAGTGGACACAACAATAAAAGTGGATTATAGACGGTATGGCAGTACTACATGCACTACAAGTGGACACAACAATAAAAGTGGATTATAGAGGGTATGGCAGTACTACATGCACTACAAGTGGACACAACAATAAAAGTGGATTATAGAGGGTATGGCAGTACTACATGCACCACAAGTGGACACAACAATAAACGTGGATTATAGACGGTATGGCAGTACTACATGCACTACAAGTGGACACAACAATAAAAGTGGATTATAGAGGGTATGGCAGCACTACATGCACCACAAGTGGACACAACAATAACAGTGGATTATGGACGGTATGGCAGTACTACATGCACCACAAGTGGACACAACAATAAAAGTGGATTATATAGGGTATGGCAGTACTACATGCACCACAAGTGGACACAACAATAAAAGTGGATTATAGACGGTATGGCAGTACTACATGCACTACAAGTGGACACAACAATAAAAGTGGATTATAGAGGGTATGGCAGCACTACATGCACCACAAGTGGACACAACAATAAAAGTGGATTATAGACGGTATGGCAGTACTACATGCACTACAAGTGGACACAACAATAAAAGTGGATTATAGAGGGTATGGCAGCACTACATGCACCACAAGTGGACACAACAATAACAGTGGATTATGGACGGTATGGCAGTACTACATGCACCACAAGTGGACACAACAATAAAAGTGGATTATAGAGGGTATGGCAATACTACATGCACTACAAGTGGACACAACAGTAAAAGTGAATTATAGAGGGTATGGCAGTACTACATGCACCACAAGTGGACACAACAATAAAAGTGGATTATAGAGGGTATGGCAGTACTACATGCACCACAAGTGGACACAACAATAAAAGTGGATTATAGAGGGTATGGCAGTACTACATGCACTACAAGTGTACACAACAATAAAAGTGGATTATAGAGGGTATGGCAGTACTACATGCACCACAAGTGGACACAACAATAAAAGTGGATTATAGCGGATATGGCGGTACTACATGCACTACAAGTGTACACAACAATAAAAGTGGATTATAGAGGGTATGGCAATACTCCATGCACTACAAGTGGACACAACAGTAAAAGTGAATTATAGAGGGTATGGCAGTACTACATGCACCACAAGTGGACACAACAATAAAAGTGGATTAAAGAGGGTATGGCAGTACTGCATGCACCACAAGTGGACACAACAATAAAAGTGGATTATAGAGGGTTGGCAGGACTATATGCACCACAAGTGGACACAACAATAAAAGTGGATCATAGAGGGCATGGCGGTACTACATACACCACAAGTGGACACAACAATAAAAGTGGATTATAGAGGGTATTGCAGTACTACATGCACCACAAGTGGACACAACAATAAAAGTGGATTATAGAGGGGATGGCAGTACTACATGCACAAAACGTGGACACAACAATAAAAGTGGATTATAGAGGGTATGGCTGTACTACATGCACCAAAAGTGGACACAACAATAAAAGTGGATTATGGAGGGTATGGAAGTACTACATGCAGCACAAGTGGACACAACAATAAAAGTGGATTATGGAGGGTATGGAAGTACTACATGCAGCACAAGTGGACACAACAATAAAAGTGGATTATAGAGGGTATGAAAGTACTACATGCACCACAAGTCGACACAACAATAAAAGTGGATTATGGAGGGTATGGAAGTACTACATGCAGCACAAGTGGACACAACAATAAAAGTGGATTATAGAGGGTATGAAAGTACTACATGCACCACAAGTCGACACAACAATAAAAGTGGATTATAGAGGGTATGGCAGTACTACATGCACCACAAGTGGACACAACAATAAAAGCGGATTATAGAGGGTATGGCAGTACTGCATGCACCACAAGTGGACACATCAATAAAAGTGGATTATAGAGGGTATGGCAGTACTACATGCACTACAAGTGGACACAACAATAAAAGTGGATTATAGAGGGTATGGCAGTACTACATGCACTACAAGTGGACACAACAATAAAAGTGGATTATAGAGGGTATGGCAGTACTACATGCACCACAAGTGGACACAACAATAAAAGTGGATTATAGACGGTATGGCAGTAGTACATGCACTACAAGTGGACACAACAATAAAAGTGGATTATAGAGGGTATGGCAGCACTACATGCACCACAAGTGCACACAACAATAACAGTGGATTATGGACGGTATGGCAGTAATACATGCACCACAAGTGGCCACAACAATAAAAGTGGATTATAGAGGGTATGGCAGTACTACATGCACCACAAGTGGACACAACAATAAAAGTGGATTATAGAGGGTATGGCTGTACTACATGCACCAAAAGTGGACACAACAATAAAAGTCGATTATAGACGGTATGGCAGGACTATATGCACCACAAGTGGACACAACAATAAAAGTGGATTATAGACGGTATGGCAGTACTACATGCACTACAAGTGGACACAACAATAAAAGTGGATTATAGAGGGTATGGCAGCACTACATGCACCACAAGTGGACACAACAATAAAAGTGGATTATAGAGGGTATGGCAGTACTACATGCACTACAAGTGGACACAACAGTAAAAGTGAATTATAGAGGGTATGGCAGTACTACATGCACCACAAGTGGACACAACAATAAAAGTGGATCATAGAGGGCATGGCGGTACTACATGCACCACAAGTGGACACAACAATAAAAGTGGATCATAGAGGGCATGGCGGTACTACATGCACCACAAGTGGACACAACAATAAAAGTGGATTATAGAGGGTATGGCAGTACTACATGCACCACAAGTGGACACAACAATAAAAGTGGATTATAGAGGGTATGGCTGTACTACATGCACAAAACGTGGACACAACAATAAAAGTGGATTATAGAGGGTATGGCTGTACTACATGCACCAAAAGTGGACACAACAATAAAAGTCGATTATAGACGGTATGGCAGTACTACATGCACCACAAGTGGACACAACAATAAAAGTGGATCATAGAGGGTATGGCAGTACTACATGCACCACAAGTGGACACAACAATAAAAGTGTATTATAGAGGGTATGAAAGTACTACATGCACCACAAGTCGACACAACAATAAAAGTGGATTATAGCGGGTATGGTGGTACTACATGCGCCACAAGTGGACACAACAATAAAAGTGGATTAAGGAGCGTATGGCAGTACTACATGCACCACAAGTGGACACAACAATAAAAGTGGATTATAGAGCGTATGGCAGTACTACATGCACTACAAGTGGACACAAGAATAAAAGTGGATTACAGAGGGTATTGCAGTACTACATGCACTACAAGTGGACACTACAATAAAAGTGGATTATATAGGGTATGGCAGTACTACATGCACTACAAGTGTACACAACAATAGAAGTGGATTATAGAGGGTATGGCAGTACTGCATCCATCACAAGTGGACACAACAATAAAAGTGGATTATAGAGGGTATGGCAGTACTACATGCACTACAAGTGGACCCAACAATAAAAGTGGATTATAGAGGGTATGGCAGTACTACATGCACTACAAGTGGACACAACAATAAAAGTGGATTATAGAGGGTATGGCAGTACTACATGCACTACAAGTGGAGACAACAATAAAAGTGGATTATAGAGGGTATGGCAGTACTACATGCACCACAAGTGGACACAACAATAAAAGTGGATTATAGAGGGTTGGCAGGACTATATGCACCACAAGTGGACACAACAATAAAAGTGGATCATAGAGGGCATGGCGGTACTACATGCACCACAAGTGGACACAACAATAAAAGTGGATTATAGAGGGTATGGCAGTACTACATGCACCACAAGTGGACACAACAATAAAAGTGGATTATAGAGGGGATGGCAGTACTACATGCACAAAACGTGGACACAACAATAAAAGTGGATTATAGAGGGTATGGCTGTACTACATGCACCAAAAGTGGACACAACAATAAAAGTCGATTATAGACGGTATGGCAGTACTACATGCACCACAAGTGGACACAACAATAAAAGTGGATCATAGAGAGTATGGCAATACTACATGCACCACAAGTGGACACAACAATAAAAGTGTATTATAGAGGGTATGAAAGTACTACATGCACCACAAGTCGACACAACAATAAAAGTGGATTATAGCGGGTATGGTGGTACTACATGCGCCACAAGTGGACACAACAATAAAAGTGGATTAAGGAGCGTATGGCAGTACTACATGCACCACAAGTGGACACAACAATAAAAGTGGATTATAGAGCGTATGGCAGTACTACATGCACTACAAGTGGACACAAGAATAAAAGTGGATTACAGAGGGTATGGCAGTACTACATGCACCACAAGTGGACACAACAATAAAAGTGGATTATAGAGGGGATGGCAGTACTACATGCACAAAACGTGGACACAACAATAAAAGTGGATTATAGAGGGTATGGCTGTACTACATGCACCAAAAGTGGACACAACAATAAAAGTCGATTATAGACGGTATGGCAGTACTACATGCACCACAAGTGGACACAACAATAAAAGTGGATCATAGAGGGCATGGCAGTACTACATGCACCACAAGTGGACACAACAATAAAAGTGTATTATAGAGGGTATGAAAGTACTACATGCACCACAAGTCGACACAACAATAAAAGTGGATTATAGCGGGTATGGTGGTACTACATGCGCCACAAGTGGACACAACAATAAAAGTGGATTAAGGAGCGTATGGCAGTACTACATGCACCACAAGTGGACACAACAATAAAAGTGGATTATAGAGCGTATGGCAGTACTACATGCACTACAAGTGGACACAAGAATAAAAGTGGATTACAGAGGGTATTGCAGTACTACATGCACTACAAGTGGACACTACAATAAAAGTGGATTATATAGGGTATGGCAGTACTACATGCACTACAAGTGTACACAACAATAGAAGTGGATTATAGAGGGTATGGCAGTACTGCATCCATCACAAGTGGACACAACAATAAAAGTGGATTATAGAGGGTATGGCAGTACTACATGCACTACAAGTGGACCCAACAATAAAAGTGGATTATAGAGGGTATGGCAGTACTACATGCACTACAAGTGGACACAACAATAAAAGTGGATTATAGAGGGTATGGCAGTACTACATGCACTACAAGTGGAGACAACAATAAAAGTGGATTATAGAGGGTATGGCAGTACTACATGCACCACAAGTGGACACAACAATAAAAGTGGATTATAGAGGGTTGGCAGGACTATATGCACCACAAGTGGACACAACAATAAAAGTGGATCATAGAGGGCATGGCGGTACTACATGCACCACAAGTGGACACAACAATAAAAGTGGATTATAGAGGGTATGGCAGTACTACATGCACCACAAGTGGACACAACAATAAAAGTGGATTATAGAGGGGATGGCAGTACTACATGCACAAAACGTGGACACAACAATAAAAGTGGATTATAGAGGGTATGGCTGTACTACATGCACCAAAAGTGGACACAACAATAAAAGTCGATTATAGACGGTATGGCAGTACTACATGCACCACAAGTGGACACAACAATAAAAGTGGATCATAGAGAGTATGGCAATACTACATGCACCACAAGTGGACACAACAATAAAAGTGTATTATAGAGGGTATGAAAGTACTACATGCACCACAAGTCGACACAACAATAAAAGTGGATTATAGCAGGTATGGTGGTACTACATGCGCCACAAGTGGACACAACAATAAAAGTGGATTAAGGAGCGTATGGCAGTACTACATGCACCACAAGTGGACACAACAATAAAAGTGGATTATAGAGCGTATGGCAGTACTACATGCACTACAAGTGGACACAAGAATAAAAGTGGATTACAGAGGGTATGGCAGTACTACATGCACTACAAGTGGACACTACAATAAAAGTGGATTATATAGGGTATGGCAGTACTACATGCACTACAAGTGTACACAACAATAGAAGTGGATTATAGAGGGTATGGCAGTACTGCATCCATCACAAGTGGACACAACAATAAAAGTGGATTATAGAGGGTATGGCAGTACTACATGCACCACAAGTGGACACAACAATAAAAGTGGATTATAGAGGGTTGGCAGGACTATATGCACCACAAGTGGACACAACAATAAAAGTGGATCATAGAGGGCATGGCGGTACTACATGCACCACAAGTGGACACAACAATAAAAGTGGATTATAGAGGGTATGGCAGTACTACATGCACCACAAGTGGACACAACAATAAAAGTGGATTATAGAGGGGATGGCAGTACTACATGCACAAAACGTGGACACAACAATAAAAGTGGATTAAGGAGCGTATGGCAGTAATACATGCACCACAAGTGGACACAACAATAAAAGTGGATTATAGAGCGTATGGCAGTACTACATGCACTACAAGTGGACACAAGAATAAAAGTGGATTACAGAGGGTATGGCAGTACTACATGCACTACAAGTGGACACTACAATAAAAGTGGATTATATAGGGTATGGCAGTACTACATGCACTACAAGTGTACACAACAATAGAAGTGGATTATAGAGGGTATGGCAGTACTGCATCCATCACAAGTGGACACAACAATAAAAGTGGATTATAGAGGGTATGGCAGTACTACATGCACTACAAGTGGACCCAACAATAAAAGTGGATTATAGAGGGTATGGCAGTACTACATGCACCACAAGTGGACACAACAATAAAAGTGGATTATAGAGGGTATGGCAGTACTACATGCACTACAAGTGTACACAACAATAAAAGTGGATTATAGAGGGTATGGCAGTACTACATGCACTACAAGTGGACACAACAATAAAAGTGAATTAAAGAGGGTATGGCAGTACTACATGCACCACAAGTGGACACAACAATAAAAGTGGATTATAGAGGGCATGGCAGTACTACATGCACCACAAGTCGACACAACAATAAAAGTGGATTATAGCGGGTATGGTGGTACTACATGCACCACAAGTGGACACAACAATAAAAGTGGATTATGGAGGGTATGGCAGTACTACATGCAGCACAAGTGGACACAACAATAAAAGTGGATTATAGAGGGTATGGCAGTACTACATGCACTACAAGTGGACACATCAATAAAAGTGGATTATAGAGGGTATGGCAGCACTACATGCAACACAAGTGGACACAACAAGAAAAATGGATTATAGCGGGTATGGCGGTACTGCATGCACCACAAGTGCACACAACAATAAAAGTGGATTATAGATGGTATGGCAGTACTACATGCACTACAAGTGGACACAACAATAAAAGTGGATTATAGAGGGTATGGCAGTACTACATGCACTACAAGTGGACACAACAATAAAAGTGGATTATAGCGGGTATGGCAGTACTACATGCACTACAAGTGTACACAACAATAAAAGTGGATTATAGAGGGTATGGCAATACTACATGCACTACAAGTGGACACAACAGTAAAAGTGAATTATAGAGGGTATGGTAGTACTACATGCACCACAAGTGGACACAGCAATAAAAGTTGATTATAGAGGGTATGGCAGTACTACATGCACTACAAGTGTACACAACAATAAAAGTGGATTATAGAGGGTATGGCAATACTACATGCACTACAAGTGGACACAACAGTAAAAGTGAATTATAGAGGGTATGGCAGTACTACATGCACCACAAGTGGACACAACAATAAAAGTGGATTATAGAGGGTATGGCAGTACTACATGCACCACAAGTGGACACAACAATAAAAGTGGATTATGGAGGGTATGGAAGTACTACATGCAGCACAAGTGGACACAACAATAAAAGTGTATTATAGAGGGTATGAAAGTACTACATGCACCACAAGTCGACACAACAATAAAAGTGGATTCTAGCGGGTATGGTGGTACTACATGCGCCACAAGTTGACACAACAATAAAAGTGGATTATAGATGGTATGGCAGTACTACATGCACCACAAGTGGACACAACAATAAAAGTGGATTATGGAGGGTATGGCAGTACTACATGCAGCACAAGTGGACACAACAATAAAAGTGGATTAAAGAGGGTATGGCAGTACTACATGCACTACAAGTGGACACATCAATAAAAGTGGATTATAGAGGGTATGGCAGCACTACATGCAACACAAGTGGACACAACAAGAAAAGTGGATTATAGCGGGTATGGCGGTACTGCATGCACCACAAGTGGACACAACAATAAAAGTGGATTATAGAGGGTATGGCAGTACTACATGCACTACAAGTGGACACAACAATAAAAGTGGATTATAGCGGGTATGGCGGTACTGCATGCACCACAAGTGGACACAACAATAACAGTGGATTATGGACGGTATGGCAGTACTACATGCACCACAAGTGGACACAACAATAAAAGTGGATTATAGAGGGTCTGGCAGTACTACATGCACCACAAGTCGACACAACAATAAAAGTGGATTATAGAGGGTATGGCGGTACTACATGCACCACAAGTGGACACAACAATAAAAGTGGATTATAGAGGGTATGGCGGTACTACACGCACCACAAGTGGATACAACAATAAAAGTGGATTATAGAGGGTAGGGCAGTACTACATGCACCACAAGTGGACACAACAATGAAAGTGGATTATAGAGGGTATGGCAGTACTACATGCACTACAAGTGGACACTACAATAAAAGTGGATTATATAGGGTATGGCAGTACTACATGCACTACAAGTGTACACAACAATAAAAGTGGATTATAGAGGGTATGGCGGTACTGCATGCACCACAAGTGGACACAACAATAAAAGTGATAATAGAGGGTATGGCAGTACTACATGCACTACAAGTGGACACAACAATAAAAGTGGATTATAGAGGGTATGGCAGTACTACATGCACCACAAGTGGACACAACAATAAAAGTGGATTATAGAGGGTATGGCAGTACTACATGCACTACAAGTGGACACAACAATAAAAGTGAATTATAGAGGGTATGGCAGTACTACATGCACCACAAGTGGACACAACAATAAAAGTGGATTATAGCGGGTATGGTGGTACTACATGCACCACAAATGGACACAACAATAAAAGTGATTATAGAGGGTATGGCAGTACTACATGCACTACAAGTGGACACATCAATAAAAGTGGATTATAGAGGGTATGGCAGCACTACATGCACCACAAGTGGACACAACAAGAAAAGTGGATTATAGCGGGTATGGCGGTACTGCATGCACCACAAGTGGACACAACAATAAAAGTGGATTATAGTGGGTATGGCAGTACTACATGCACTACAAGTGGACACAACAATAAAAGTGGATTATAGAGGGTATGGCAGTACTACATGCACCACAAGTGGACACAACAATAAAAGTGGATTATAGAGGGTATGGCAGTACTACATGCACTACAAGTGTACACAACAATAAAAGTGGATTATAGAGGGTATGGCAATACTACATGCACTACAAGTGGACACAACAGTAAAAGTGAATTATAGAGGGTATGGCAGTACTACATGCACCACAAGTGGACACAACAATAAAAGTGGATTATAGAGGGTATGGCAGTACTACATGCACCACAAGTGGACACAACAATAAAAGTGGATTATAGAGGGTATGGCAGTACTACATGCACTACAACTGT
The DNA here is from genome assembly GCA_034401795.1 of Chaetoderma sp. LZ-2023a. NCBI lineage: Eukaryota > Metazoa > Mollusca > Caudofoveata > Chaetodermatida > Chaetodermatidae > Chaetoderma > Chaetoderma sp. LZ-2023a. Next base: position 11,909,887 of record CM067369.1, on the reverse strand, counting down.
ACACAACAATAAAAGTGGATTATAGAGGGTATGGCAGTACTACATGCACCACAAGTGGACACAACAATAAAAGTGGATTATAGAGGGTTGGCAGGACTATATGCACCACAAGTGGACACAACAATAAAAGTGGATCATAGAGGGTATGGCGGAACTACATGCACCACAAGTGGACACAACAATAAAAGTGGATTATAGAGGGTATGGCAGTACTACATGCACCACAAGTGGACACAACAATAAAAGTGGATTATAGAGGGGATGGCAGTACTACATGCACAAAACGTGGACACAACAATAAAAGTGGATTATAGAGGGTATGGCTGTACTACATGCACCAAAAGTGGACACAACAATAAAAGTCGATTATAGACGGTATGGCAGTACTACATGCACCACAAGTGGACACAACAATAAAAGTGGATTATAGAGGGTATGGCGGTACTACATGCACCACAAGTGGACACAACAATAAAAGTGGATTATAGAGGGTATGGCGGTACTACATGCACCACAAGGGGACACAACAATAAAAGTGGATTAAAGAGGGTATGGCAGTACTACATGCACCACAAGTGGACACAACAATAAAAGTGGATTATATAGGGTATGGCAGTACTACATGCACTACAAGTGTACACAACAATAAAAGTGGATTATAGAGGGTATGGCGGTACTGCATGCACCACAAGTGGACACAACAATAAAAGTGATTATAGAGGGTATGGCAGTACTACATGCACTACAAGTGGACACAACAATAAAAGTGGATTATAGAGGGTATGGCAGTACTACATGCACCACAAGTGGACACAACAATAAAAGTGGATTATAGAGGGTATGGCAGTACTACATGCACTACAAGTGGACACAACAATAAAAGTGAATTATAGAGGGTATGGCAGTACTACATGCACCACAAGTGGACACAACAATAAAAGTGGATTATAGAGGGTATGGCAGTACTACATGCACTACAAGTGGACACAACAATAAAAGTGAATTATAGAGGGTATGGCAGTACTACATGCACCACAAGTGGACACAACAATAAAAGTGGATTATAGAGGGTATGGCAGTACTACATGCACCACAAGTCGACACAACAATAAAAGTGGATTATAGCGGGTATGGCGGTACTGCATGCACCACAAGTGGACACAACAAGAAAAGTGGATTATAGCGGGTATGGCGGTACTGCATGCACCACAAGTGGACACAACAATAAAAGTGGATTATAGTGGGTATGGCAGTACTACATGCACTACAAGTGGACACAACAATAAAAGTGGATTATAGAGGGTATGGCAGTACTACATGCACCACAAGTGGACACAACAATAAAAGTGGATTATAGAGGGTATGGCAGTACTACATGCACTACAAGTGTACACAACAATAAAAGTGGATTATAGAGGGTATGGCAATACTACATGCACTACAAGTGGACACAACAGTAAACGTGAATTATAGAGGGTATGGCAGTACTACATGCACCACAAGTGGACACAACAATAAAAGTGGATTATAGAGGGTATGGCAGTACTACATGCACCACAAGTCGACACAACAATAAATGTGGATTATAGCGGGTATGGTGGTACTACATGCACCACAAGTGGACACCACAATAAAAGTGGATTATAGAGGGTATGGCAGTACTACATGCACCACAAGTGGACACAACAATAAAAGTGGATTATGGAGGGTATGGCAGTACTACATGCAGCACAAGTGGACACAACAATAACAGTGGATTATTGAGGGTATGGCAGTACTACATGCACTACAAGTGGACACATCAATAAAAGTGGATTATAGAGGGTATGGCAGCACTACATGCACCACAAGTGGACACAACAAGAAAAGTGGATTATAGCGGGTATGGCGGTACTACATGCACCACAAGTGGACACAACAATAAAAGTGGACTACATGCACCACAAGTGGACACAACCATAAAAGTGGATTATAGAGGGTATGGCAGTACTACATGCACCACAAGTGGACACAACAATAAAAGTGGATTATAGAGGGTATGGCAGTACTACATGCACCACAAGTGGACACAACAATAAAAGTGGATTATAGAGGGTATGGCAGTACTACATGCACCACAAGTGGACACAACAATAAAAGTGGATTATAGAGGGTATGGCAGTACTGCATGCACCACAAGTGGACACAACAATAAAAGTCGATTATAGAGGGTATGGCAGTACTACATGCACTACAAGTGGACACAACAATAAAAGTGGATTATAGAGGGTATGGCAGTACTACATGCACTACAAGTGGACACAACAATAAAAGTGGATTATAGAGGGTATGGCAGTACTACATGCACCACAAGTGGACACAACAAGAAAAGTGGATTATAGCGGGTATGGCGGTACTGCATGCACCACAAGTGGACACAACAATAAAAGTGGATTATAGTGGGTATGGCAGTACTACATGCACTACAAGTGGACACAACAATTAAAGTGGATTATAGAGGGTATGGCAGTACTACATGCACCACAAGTGGACACAACAATAAAAGTGGATTATAGAGGGTATGGCAGTACTACATGCACTACAAGTGTACACAACAATAAAAGTGGATTATAGAGGGTATGGCAATACTACATGCACTACAAGTGGACACAACAGTAAAAGTGAATTATAGAGGGTATGGCAGTACTACATGCACCACAAGTGGACACAACAATAAAAGTGGATTACAGAGGGTATGGCAGTACTACATGCACCACAAGTGGACACAACAATAAAAGTAGATTATAGAGGGTATGGCGGTACTACATGCACCACAAGTGGACACAACAATAAAAGTGGATTATAGCGGGTATGGCGGCACTACATGCACCACAAGTGGACACAACAATAAAAGTGGATTATAGAGGGTATGGCGGTACTACATGCACCACAAGTGGACACAACAATAAAAGTGGATTACAGAGGGTATGGCAGTACTACATGCACCACAAGTGGACACAACAATAAAAGTCGATTATAGAGGGTATGGCAGTACTACATGCACTACAAGTGGACACAACAATAAAAGTGGATTATAGAGGGTATGGCAGTACTACATGCACTACAAGTGGACACAACAATAAAAGTGGATTATAGAGGGTATGGCAGTACTACATGCACCACAAGTGGACACAACAATAAAAGTGGATTATAGAGGGTTGGCAGGACTATATGCACCACAAGTGGACACAACAATAAAAGTGGATAATAGAGGGTATGGCGGAACTACATGCACCACAAGTGGACACAACAATAAAAGTGGATTATAGAGGGTATGGCAGTACTACATGCACCACATGTGGACACAACAATAAAAGTGGATTATAGAGGGGATGGCAGTACTACATGCACAAAACGTGGACACAACAATAAAAGTGGATTATAGAGGGTATGGCTGTACTACATGCACCAAAAGTGGACACAACAATAAAAGTCGATTATAGACGGTATGGCAGTACTACATGCACCACAAGTGGACACAACAATAAAAGTGGATTATAGAGGGTATGGCGGTACTACATGCACCACAAGTGGACACAACAATAAAAGTGGATTATAGAGGGTATGGCGGTACTACATGCACCACAAGGGGACACAACAATAAAAGTGGATTAAAGAGGGTATGGCAGTACTACATGCACCACAAGTGGACACAACAATAAAAGTGGATTATAGAGCGTATGGCAGTACTACATGCACTACAAGTGGACACAAGAATAAAAGTGGATTACAGAGGGTATGGCAGTACTACATGCACTACAAGTGGACACTACAATAAAAGTGGATTATATAGGGTATGGCAGTACTACATGCACTACAAGTGTACACAACAATAAAAGTGGATTATAGAGGGTATGGCGGTACTGCATGCACCACAAGTGGACACAACAATAAAAGTGATTATAGATGGTATGGCAGTACTACATGCACTACAAGTGGACACAACAATAAAAGTGGATTATAGAGGGTATGGCAGTACTACATGCACCACAAGTGGACACAACAATAAAAGTGGATTATAGAGGGTATGGCAGTACTACATGCACTACAAGTGGACACAACAATAAAAGTGAATTATAGAGGGTATGGCAGTACTACATGCACCACAAGTGGACACAACAATAAAAGTGGATTATAGAGGGTATGGCAGTACTACATGCACTACAAGTGGACACAACAATAAAAGTGAATTATAGAGGGTATGGCAGTACTACATGCACCACAAGTGGACACAACAATAAAAGTGGATTATAGAGGGTATGGCAGTACTACATGCACCACAAGTCGACACAACAATAAAAGTGGATTATAGCGGGTATGGCGGTACTGCATGCACCACAAGTGGACACAACAAGAAAAGTGGATTATAGCGGGTATGGCGGTACTGCATGCACCACAAGTGGACACAACAATAAAAGTGGATTATAGTGGGTATGGCAGTACTACATGCACTACAAGTGGACACAACAATAAAAGTGGATTATAGAGGGTATGGCAGTACTACATGCACCACAAGTGGACACAACAATAAAAGTGGATTATAGAGGGTATGGCAGTACTACATGCACTACAAGTGTACACAACAATAAAAGTGGATTATAGAGGGTATGGCAATACTACATGCACTACAAGTGGACACAACAGTAAAAGTGAATTATAGAGGGTATGGCAGTACTACATGCACCACAAGTGGACACAACAATAAAAGTGGATTATAGAGGGTATGGCAGTACTACATGCACCACAAGTCGACACAACAATAAAAGTGGATTATAGCGGGTATGGTGGTACTACATGCACCACAAGTGGACACCACAATAAAAGTGGATTATAGAGGGTATGGCAGGACTACATGCACCACAAGTGGACACAACAATAAAAGTGGATTATGGAGGGTATGGCAGTACTACATGCAGCACAAGTGGACACAACAATAAAAGTGGATTATTGAGGGTATGGCAGTACTACATGCACTACAAGTGGACACATCAATAAAAGTGGATTATAGAGGGTATGGCAGCACTACATGCACCACAAGTGGACACAACAAGAAAAGTGGATTATAGCGGGTATGGCGGTACTACATGCACCACAAGTGGACACAACAATAAAAGTGGACTACATGCACCACAAGTGGACACAACTATAAAAGTGGATTATAGAGGGTATGGCAGTACTACATGCACCACAAGTGGACACAACAATAAAAGTGGATTATAGAGGGTATGGCAGTACTACATGCACCACAAGTGGACACAACAATAAAAGTGGATTATAGAGGTTATGGCAGTACTACATGCACCACAAGTGGACACAACAATAAAAGTGGATTATAGAGGGTATGGCAGTACTGCATGCACCACAAGTGGACACAACAATAAAAGTCGATTATAGAGGGTATGGCAGTACTACATGCACTATAAGTGGACACAACAATAAAAGTGGATTATAGAGGGTATGGCAGTACTACATGCACTACAAGTGGACACAACAATAAAAGTGGATTATAGAGGGTATGGCAGTACTACATGCACCACAAGTGGACGCAACAATAAAAGTGGATTATAGAGGGTTGGCAGGACTATATGCACCACAAGTGGACACAACAATAAAAGTGGATCATAGAGGGTATGGCGGTACTACATGCACCACAAGTGGACACAACAATAAAAGTGGATTATAGAGGGTATGGCAGTACTACATGCACCACAAGTGGACACAACAATAAAAGTGGATTATAGAGGGGATGGCAGTACTACATGCACCAAACGTGGACACAACAACAAAAGTGGATTATAGAGGGTATGGCAGTACTACATGCACCACAAGTGGACACAACAATAAAAGTGGATTATAGAGGGTATGGCAGTACTACATGCACCAAAAGTGGACACAACAATAAAAGTCGATTATAGACGGTATGGCAGTACTACATGCACCACAAGTGGACACAACAATAAAAGCGGATTATAGAGGGTACGGTAGTACTACATGCACCACAAGTGGACACAACAATAAAAGTGGATTATAGAGGGTATGGCAGTACTACATGTACCACAAGTGGACACAACAATAAAAGTGGATTATAGAGGGTATGGCGGTACTACATGCACCACAAGGGGACACAACAATAAAAGTGGATTAAAGAGGGTATGGCAGTACTACATGCACCACAAGTGGACACAACAATAAAAGTGGATTATAGAGGGTATGGCAGTACTACATGCACTACAAGTGGACACAACAATAAAAGTGGGTTACAGAGGGTATGGCAGTACTACATGCACTACAAGTGAACACAACAATAAAAGTGGATTATAGAGGGTATGGCAGTACTACATGCACTACAAGTGGACACAACAATAAAAGTCGATTACAGAGGGTATGGCAGTACTACATGCACTACAGGTGTACACAACAATAAAAGTGGATTATAGAGGGTATGGCAGTATTACATGCACTACAAGTGGACACAACAATAAAAGTGGATTATAGAGGGTATGGCAGTACTACATGCACCACAAGTGGACACAACAATAAAAGTGGATTATAGAGGGTATGGCAGTACTACATGCACCACAAGTGGACACAACAATAAAAGTGGATTATAGATGGTATGGCAGTACTACATGCACCACAAGTGGACACAACAATAAAAGTGGATTATAGAGGGTATGGCAGTACTACATGCACCACAAGTGGACACAACAATAAAAGTGGATTATAGAGGGTATGGCAGTACTATATGCACCACAAATGGACACAACAATAAAAGTGGATTATAGAGGGTATGGCAGTACTACATGCACCACAAGTGGACACAACAATAACAGTGGATTATGGACGGTATGGCAGTACTACATGCACCACAAGTGGACACAACAATAAAAGTGGATTATAGAGGGTCTGGCAGTACTACATGCACCACAAGTCGACACAACAATAAAAGTGGATTATAGAGGGTATGGCGGTACTACATGCACCACAAGTGGACACAACAATAAAAGTGGATTATAGAGGGTATGGCGGTACTACATGCACCACAAGTGGACACAACAATAAAAGTGGATTATAGAGGGTATGGCGGTACTACATGCACCACAAGGGGACACAACAATAAAAATGGATTAAAGAGGGTATGGCAGTACTACATGCACCACAAGTGGACACAACAATAAAAGTGGATTATAGAGCGTATGGCAGTACTACATGCACTACAAGTGGACACAAGAATAAAAGTGGATTACAGAGGGTATGGCAGTACTACATGCACTACAAGTGGACACTACAATAAAAGTGGATTATATAGGGTATGGCAGTACTACATGCACCACAAGTGGACACAACAATAAAAGTGATTATAGATGGTATGGCAGTACTACATGCACTACAAGTGGACACAACAATAAAAGTGGATTATAGAGGGTATGGCAGTACTACATGCACCACAAGTGGACACAACAATAAAAGTGGATTATAGAGGGTATGGCAGTACTACATGCACTACAAGTGGACACAACAATAAAAGTGAATTATAGAGGGTATGGCAGTACTACATGCACCACAAGTGGACACAACAATAAAAGTGGATTATAGAGGGTATGGCAGTACTACATGCACCACAAGTCGACACAACAATAAAAGTGGATTATAGCGGGTATGGCGGTACTGCATGCACCACAAGTGGACACAACAAGAAAAGTGGATTATAGCGGGTATGGCGGTACTACATGCACCAAAAGTGGACACAACAATAAAAGTCGATTATAGACGGTATGGCAGTACTACATGCACCACAAGTGGACACAACAATAAAAGTGGATTATAGAGGGTATGGCGGTACTACATGCACCACAAGTGGACACAACAATAAAAGTGGATTATAGAGGGTATGGCGGTACTACATGCACCACAAGGGGACACAACAATAAAAATGGATTAAAGAGGGTATGGCAGTACTACATGCACCACAAGTGGACACAACAATAAAAGTGGATTATAGAGCGTATGGCAGTACTACATGCACTACAAGTGGACACAAGAATAAAAGTGGATTACAGAGGGTATGGCAGTACTACATGCACTACAAGTGGACACTACAATAAAAGTGGATTATATAGGGTATGGCAGTACTACATGCACTACAAGTGTACACAACAATAAAAGTGGATTATAGAGGGTATGGCGGTACTGCATGCACCACAAGTGGACACAACAATAAAAGTGATTATAGATGGTATGGCAGTACTACATGCACTACAAGTGGACACAACAATAAAAGTGGATTATAGAGGGTATGGCAGTACTACATGCACCACAAGTGGACACAACAATAAAAGTGGATTATAGAGGGTATGGCAGTACTACATGCACTACAAGTGGACACAACAATAAAAGTGAATTATAGAGGGTATGGCAGTACTACATGCACCACAAGTGGACACAACAATAAAAGTGGATTATAGAGGGTATGGCAGTACTACATGCACTACAAGTGGACACAACAATAAAAGTGAATTATAGAGGGTATGGCATTACTACATGCACCACAAGTGGACACAACAATAAAAGTGGATTATAGAGGGTATGGCAGTACTACATGCACCACAAGTCGACACAACAATAAAAGTGGATTATAGCGGGTATGGCGGTACTACATGCACCACAAGGGGACACAACAATAAAAATGGATTAAAGAGGGTATGGCAGTACTACATGCACCACAAGTGGACACAACAATAAAAGTGGATTACAGAGGGTATGGCAGTACTACATGCACTACAGGTGTACACAACAATAAAAGTGGATTATAGAGGATATGGCAGTACTACATGCACCACAAGTGGACACAACAATAAAAGTGGATTATAGAGGGTATGGCAGTACTATATGCACCACAAATGGACACAACAATAAAAGTGGATTATAGAGGGTATGGCAGTACTACATGCACCACAAGTGGACACAACAATAACAGTGGATTATGGACGGTATGGCAGTACTACATGCACCACAAGTGGACACAACAATAAAAGTGGATTATAGAGGGTCTGGCAGTACTACATGCACCACAAGTCGACACAACAATAAAAGTGGATTATAGAGGGTATGGCGGTACTACATGCACCACAAGTGGACACAACAATAAAAGTGGATTATAGAGGGTATGGCGGTACTACATGCACCACAAGTGGACACAACAATAAAAGTGGATTATAGAGGGTATGGCGGTACTACATGCACCACAAGGGGACACAACAATAAAAATGGATTAAAGAGGGTATGGCAGTACTACATGCACCACAAGTGGACACAACAATAAAAGTGGATTATAGAGCGTATGGCAGTACTACATGCACTACAAGTGGACACAAGAATAAAAGTGGATTACAGAGGGTATGGCAGTACTACATGCACTACAAGTGGACACTACAATAAAAGTGGATTATATAGGGTATGGCAGTACTACATGCACCACAAGTGGACACAACAATAAAAGTGATTATAGATGGTATGGCAGTACTACATGCACTACAAGTGGACACAACAATAAAAGTGGATTATAGAGGGTATGGCAGTACTACATGCACCACAAGTGGACACAACAATAAAAGTGGATTATAGAGGGTATGGCAGTACTACATGCACTACAAGTGGACACAACAATAAAAGTGAATTATAGAGGGTATGGCAGTACTACATGCACCACAAGTGGACACAACAATAAAAGTGGATTATAGAGGGTATGGCAGTACTACATGCACCACAAGTCGACACAACAATAAAAGTGGATTATAGCGGGTATGGCGGTACTGCATGCACCACAAGTGGACACAACAAGAAAAGTGGATTATAGCGGGTATGGCGGTACTACATGCACCAAAAGTGGACACAACAATAAAAGTCGATTATAGACGGTATGGCAGTACTACATGCACCACAAGTGGACACAACAATAAAAGTGGATTATAGAGGGTATGGCGGTACTACATGCACCACAAGTGGACACAACAATAAAAGTGGATTATAGAGGGTATGGCGGTACTACATGCACCACAAGGGGACACAACAATAAAAATGGATTAAAGAGGGTATGGCAGTACTACATGCACCACAAGTGGACACAACAATAAAAGTGGATTATAGAGCGTATGGCAGTACTACATGCACTACAAGTGGACACAAGAATAAAAGTGGATTACAGAGGGTATGGCAGTACTACATGCACTACAAGTGGACACTACAATAAAAGTGGATTATATAGGGTATGGCAGTACTACATGCACTACAAGTGTACACAACAATAAAAGTGGATTATAGAGGGTATGGCGGTACTGCATGCACCACAAGTGGACACAACAATAAAAGTGATTATAGATGGTATGGCAGTACTACATGCACTACAAGTGGACACAACAATAAAAGTGGATTATAGAGGGTATGGCAGTACTACATGCACCACAAGTGGACACAACAATAAAAGTGGATTATAGAGGGTATGGCAGTACTACATGCACTACAAGTGGACACAACAATAAAAGTGAATGATAGAGGGTATGGCAGTACTACATGCACCACAAGTGGACACAACAATAAAAGTGGATTATAGAGGGTATGGCAGTACTACATGCACTACAAGTGGACACAACAATAAAAGTGAATTATAGAGGGTATGGCAGTACTACATGCACCACAAGTGGACACAACAATAAAAGTGGATTATAGAGGGTATGGCAGTACTACATGCACCACAAGTCGACACAACAATAAAAGTGGATTATAGCGGGTATGGCGGTACTGCATGCACCACAAGTGGACACAACAAGAAAAGTGGATTATAGCGGGTATGGCGGTACTGCATGCACCACAAGTGGACACAACAATAAAAGTGGATTATAGTGGGTATGGCAGTACTACATGCACTACAAGTGGACACAACAATAAAAGTGGATTATAGAGGGTATGGCAGTACTACATGCACCAGAAGTGGACACAACAATAAAAGTGGATTATAGAGGGTATGGCAGTACTACATGCACTACAAGTGTACACAACAATAAAAGTGGATTATAGAGGGTATGGCAATACTACATGCACTACAAGTGGACACAACAGTAAAAGTGAATTATAGAGGGTATGGCAGTACTACATGCACCACAAGTGGACACAACAATAAAAGTGGATTATAGAGGGTATGGCAGTACTACATGCACCACAAGTCGACACAACAATAAAAGTGGATTATAGCGGGTATGGTGGTACTACATGCACCACAAGTGGACACCACAATAAAAGTGGATTATAGAGGGTATGGCAGGACTACATGCACCACAAGTGGACACAACAATAAAAGTGGATTATGGAGGGTATGGCAGTACTACATGCAGCACAAGTGGACACAACAATAAAAGTGGATTATTGAGGGTATGGCAGTACTACATGCACTACAAGTGGACACATCAATAAAAGTGGATTATAGAGGGTATGGCAGCACTACATGCACCACAAGTGGACACAACAAGAAAAGTGGATTATAGCGGGTATGGCGGTACTACATGCACCACAAGTGGACACAACAATAAAAGTGGACTACATGCACCACAAGTGGACACAACTATAAAAGTGGATTATAGAGGGTATGGCAGTACTACATGCACCACAAGTGGACACAACAATAAAAGTGGATTATAGAGGGTATGGCAGTACTACATGCACCACAAGTGGACACAACAATAAAAGTGGATTATAGAGGGTATGGCAGTACTACATGCACCACAAGTGGACACAACAATAAAAGTGGATTATAGAGGGTATGGCAGTACTGCATGCACCACAAGTGGACACAACAATAAAAGTCGATTATAGAGGGTATGGCAGTACTACATGCACTACAAGTGGACACAACAATAAAAGTGGATTATAGAGGGTATGGCAGTACTACATGCACTACAAGTGGACACAACAATAAAAGTGGATTATAGAGGGTTGGCAGGACTATATGCACCACAAGTGGACACAACAATAAAAGTGGATCATAGAGGGTATGGCGGTACTACATGCACCACAAGTGGACACAACAATAAAAGTGGATTATAGAGGGTATGGCAGTACTACATGCACCACAAGTGGACACAACAATAAAAGTGGATTATAGAGGGGATGGCAGTACTACATGCACCAAACGTGGACACAACAACAAAAGTGGATTATAGAGGGTATGGCAGTACTACATGCACCACAAGTGGACACAACAATAAAAGTGGATTATAGAGGGTATGGCAGTACTACATGCACCAAAATTGGACACAACAATAAAAGTCGATTATAGACGGTATGGCAGTACTACATGCACCACAAGTGGACACAACAATAAAAGCGGATTATAGAGGGTACGGTAGTACTACATGCACCACAAGTGGACACAACAATAAAAGTGGATTATAGAGGGTATGGCAGTACTACATGTACCACAAGTGGACACAACAATAAAAGTGGATTATAGAGGGTATGGCGGTACTACATGCACCACAAGGGGACACAACAATAAAAGTGGATTAAAGAGGGTATGGCAGTACTACATGCACCACAAGTGGACACAACAATAAAAGTGGATTATAGAGGGTATGGCAGTACTACATGCACTACAAGTGGACACAACAATAAAAGTGGGTTACAGAGGGTATGGCAGTACTACATGCACTACAAGTGAACACAACAATAAAAGTGGATTATAGAGGGTATGGCAGTACTACATGCACTACAAGTGGACACAACAATAAAAGTCGATTACAGAGGGTATGGCAGTACTACATGCACTACAGGTGTACACAACAATAAAAGTGGATTATAGAGGGTATGGCAGTATTACATGCACTACAAGTGGACACAACAATAAAAGTGGATTATAGAGGGTATGGCAGTACTACATGCACCACAAGTGGACACAACAATAAAAGTGGATTATAGAGGGTATGGCAGTACTACATGCACCACAAGTGGACACAACAATAAAAGTGGATTATAGAGGGTATGGCAGTACTACATGCACCACAAGTGGACACAACAATAAAAGTGGATTATAGAGGGTATGGCAGTACTACATGCACCACAAGTGGACACAACAATAAAAGTGGATTATAGAGGGTATGGCAGTACTATATGCACCACAAATGGACACAACAATAAAAGTGGATTATAGAGGGTATGGCAGTACTACATGCACCACAAGTGGACACAACAATAACAGTGGATTATGGACGGTATGGCAGTACTACATGCACCACAAGTGGACACAACAATAAAAGTGGATTATAGAGGGTCTGGCAGTACTACATGCACCACAAGTCGACACAACAATAAAAGTGGATTATAGAGGGTATGGCGGTACTACATGCACCACAAGTGGACACAACAATAAAAGTGGATTATAGAGGGTATGGCGGTACTACATGCACCACAAGTGGATACAACAATAAAAGTGGATTATAGAGGGTATGGCAGTACTACATGCACCACAAGTGGACACAACAATGAAAGTGGATTATAGAGGGTATGGCAGTACTACATGCACCACAAGTGGACACAACAATAAACGTGGATTATAGAGGGTATGGCAGTACTACATGCACCAAAAGTGGACACAACAATAAAAGTGGATTATAGAGGGTATGGCAGTACTACATGCACTACAGGTGTACACAACAATAAAAGTGGATTATAGAGGGTATGGCAGTATTACATGCACTACAAGTGGACACAACAATAAAAGTGGATTATAGAGGGTATGGCAGTACTACATGCACCACAAGTGGACACAACAATAAAAGTGGATTATAGAGGGTATGGCAGTACTACATGCACCACAAGTGGACACAACAATAAAAGTGGATTATAGAGGGTATGGCAGTACTACATGCACCACAAGTGGACACAACAATAAAAGTGGATTATAGAGGGTATGGCAGTACTACATGCACCACAAGTGGACACAACAATAAAAGTGGATTATAGAGGGTATGGCAGTACTATATGCACCACAAATGGACACAACAATAAAAGTGGATTATAGAGGGTATGGCAGTACTACATGCACCACAAGTGGACACAACAATAACAGTGGATTATGGACGGTATGGCAGTACTACATGCACCACAAGTGGACACAACAATAAAAGTGGATTATAGAGGGTCTGGCAGTACTACATGCACCACAAGTCGACACAACAATAAAAGTGGATTATAGAGGGTATGGCGGTACTACATGCACCACAAGTGGACACAACAATAAAAGTGGATTATAGAGGGTATGGCGGTACTACATGCACCACAAGTGGATACAACAATAAAAGTGGATTATAGAGGGTATGGCAGTACTACATGCACCACAAGTGGACACAACAATGAAAGTGGATTATAGAGGGTATGGCAGTACTACATGCACCACAAGTGGACACAACAATAAACGTGGATTATAGAGGGTATGGCAGTACTACATGCACCAAAAGTGGACACAACAATAAAAGTGGATTATAGAGGGTATGGCAGTACTACATGCACCACAAGTGGACACAACAATAAAAGTCGATTATAGAGGGTATGGCAGTACAACATGCACCACAAGTGGACACAACAATAATAGTGGATTATAGAGGGTATGGCAGTACTACATGCACTACAAGTGGACACAACAATAAAAGTCGATTATAGATGGTATGGCAGTACTACATGCACCACAAGTGGACACAACAATAAAAGTGGATTACAGAGGGTATGGCAGTACTACATGCACCACAAGTGGACACAACAATAAAAGTAGATTATAGAGGGTATGGCGGTACTACATGCACCACAAGTGGACACAACAATAAAAGTGGATTATAGCGGGTATGGCGGCACTACATGCACCACAAGTGGACACAACAATAAAAGTGGATTATAGAGGGTATGGCGGTACTACATGCACCCCAAGTGGACACAACAATAAAAGTGGATTATAGAGGGTATGGCAGTACTACATGCACCACAAGTGGACATAACAATAAAAGTGGATTATAGAGGGTATGGCAGTACTACATGCACCACAAGTGGACACAACAATAAAAGTGGATTATAGAGCGTATGGCAGTACTACATGCACCACAAGTGGACACAACAATAAAAGTGGATTATAGAAGGTATGGCAGTACTACATGCACTACAAGTGGACACAACTATAAAAAGATTTAGCTAGCTGGATTTTCAGCACTATTATGATATGTGTGTGAAAATATTACCACAGCTTGACTGGGTTGTTGATACTTATCATGAGATTTCAATACAAAATTAAGAAACAGAATGTAGCACAGCATCTTCTTCATGGTCACTCCGACAACATTTTTACCACCAAAATTAGAGAATCAATCATTAGTTCAAGAAGTCATTTCAAAGTTCACAGTTCAAACAAGAAATTATGAAATTTCTCATGACAACATGGCAATAACCGAGGTATGTACTCATCTTAAATATGCGACCACAATATCTGCCGAAAGGTGAAACGTGTCACCTTCTGCAAATAAATGTTGAAACATATCAGATAATTTCAAAACCCATTTTGGAGTTGTTTTGTAGCCATAAAGAAACTGTTAGTCGCCTACTTCTCCATGTATCTAATGCTGTTAAGGGTTCATCCACCATTGGTCTTACATCACTTAACTATGAATGGGCGAGGCATGGCTAAAATGGAAAGGTCCATTTTTATACAGTCTTTTTGCCAATATTTCAGCGTCGTTTCAAAAGATGGGAAGTGATGGGGGCGTGGCGTAGGAGTGGGCAAATATGTATATGTTCCATGAAAGACAATATATTTTCATAATTATGTTTGCAAATGAAGATGCCTAGGCTGGGTAATAGATCAATATATCATATGCTTCTGTAAGTGCCACAGTCCTGATGCTACATTGGTAAATACAATTGCCTCTGATATATTTGACAGAAAAAGTGTAATTCTTTAGGAATGTGGCAAAATTTATACAGTAAACATATATGCTAATTCCTAAATCATCATGTGACACATCACGTCATGCAATGCGCAGTCCCGCATCATTGTGCCAAATACACCTTTCCCACATTAACGTCATTACGCCGGGATTCCCCTAAATCAAAACTGCTGGCTTGTACTCTCGCCAACAGGCAGCTGACCCGCATTGAGTTACTATTGCGCTAAAATACGCCTCAGTGAAAACCGTTCCTATGATAATATAAAATCACTTTATTATTTAAATCATACATCATTGGAAAGCGCATTCAATTGCTTAAACATTAATGCATTATACATTATATTTTGGTAACGTTTTCAGCGAGTTATTTGCTTGTATAAAATATAAGTTTATAAATACACGTGGTCGGCAGATTTGTTGATAAAAAAAGAATAGGTCTACTCATAATTGAATGCACGCGCGTAAAGATACGTTTCTGGTGTGGTTATATACGTGCGCATGACGCACACGCATCCGGTTTGGAGGAAGTGAGACACCTTCTCCAAACCGGATGCGCGCGTCACACGAGCGTGCGATTACGTCCGTCATGCGCAGTATATAACCACATCAGAAACGTATTTTTTACGCGCGTGCATTCAATTATGAGCGGACCTATTCTTATTTATCAACAAATCTGCCGACCACGTGTATTTATAAACGGCGCATGTTCTTAGAAACATCCAAGTGCAATTTCTGTTGATTTATCAGTAAACAGGTTATATTATTATAATATTAATGTCCTGACGTGTAACCTCTTATTTAGAGTATCAATAAGCTGTGCAAGCTATTTCTTAATATACAATGTCGGCTGTGAAACTTTGTTTTCATATTGACCTTTCTATTGGAGCAAGTGAAACACCATCATAATTGTTACTAAATACTCACAAAGAACGTATGAGTTGCAAACATAGCCTAAGCCCTGGAACAATGTCAAAGCCACCTTATGCCTGTATCATGTTGATTTTGAAAATAATACTGGTGTTATAAATCGCTACTACACACTGCAGTGTATTTAGAGGCTCTACTATCATAAAACTATCTTATAAAAGGCACAAAGCAATTATTAAGTTCAAATATTGACTGTTTTTAAATTTATTTTAATAGGCGAAAGAGTTCCTGCCTGCCTGCATGTCTGTCTGTATGTCTGTCTGTCTGTCTGTCTGTCTGTCTGTCTGTCTGTCTGTCTGTCTGTCTGTCTGTCTGACTGTCTGTCTGTCTGTCTGTCTGTCTGTCTGTCTGTCTGTCTGTCCGTCCCGTCAAATGATTTGTCGATCGCGTAGGGCGTAAAAATTAGAATTGATTTCTAATTTAGATCGGCGCGTCAGCGACCGCTTCCCGATTGTCGCGCACGCGTGCAGTTTAGCGGTTATCATAGACTATAATGGAAGCATAAAATAATTTCTTAATGCGTGCCGCTCGCAGCCGGTTTGGGGGAGGTGTTAGGGTGAGTTTTCACGGCATTGGTCAGTTTTATATATCCTCAGCTGTGCCATGTATTTGAATGTTTATGGGTGAATGTGGAGACTCTGTCTGTCTGTCTGTCTGTCTGTCTGTCTGTCCGTCCGTCCGTCCGTCCGTCCGTCCGTCTCCGTCCGTCCGTCCGTCCGTCCGTCCGTCCGTCCGTCCGTCCGTCTGTCTGTCTGTCTGTCTGTCTGTCTGTCTGTCTGTCTGTCTGTCTGTCTGTCTGTCTGTCTGACTATTTCCAACTTCCATAATTAATGACAAATCTACCTCCAAGTTAACCGATATAACGACAGGTTCTAAAAATATCCAAGAAAAGCGCGAGCGTCAGGCGTAAAATTCACTGGGGGTGGGGGTGGGGTGGGGGTTCGCCGCGTCTGACGACGCGTCTGACGCCGCGTTAACGCCGACGTCTAGGCGCGGTGGAAACAAACACATTGCTCAAGCAAGAAAAGATTCGAACGCCGCCGCCAACGCTGACGCACAATCTTGGCGGAAACGAGCCTTGCTGTTTGTGCGTCGGCTATCACGGTTACCAGCTACAATTGGTATGAGCAATGTATTCTGGGAAGGTATTTCCCAAACGACGCTACTGTAGGAACGGCCTATTAGACAGGGCTGCTCATAAAACACCGATAGCTGTGATTTAATTTTCGGTTTTCCTCTATTTCCTGAAACTTACGCGACCCTATCACGATAAAAAATATTATTTATCTCCCATTTCGGATACATAAATTTTGGTTAAAGCTTCTAAATTTTAACATTAGAGTTCAAAGAAAAAGAAACAAATTAAGACACAATTGTTTTAACCTACTAGGGGTGCAACTAACAGCTCTGGGACTATCCGTGATTGACAAATCGTACCGTCCATTGGAAGAGGAATGACTAAGCGTCATATGCTGTTGTTTCCATACGTATATCAATCATGACCTTTCAAGCCGCTTGACCTGGGCTAACATAGCATAGGCCTATATAATGATGGTTGAACCGGTATTGTACCAGCGCACTATGTGACCGTATTAAAACGTGAAGGAATTTACCGAACCGGATATTGCCAAAAGTTAATAACAACAGTTCTAGCTAAGCGCCACCCATTTAACGATACGCACTAGATCAAAGTCTATTTCTAATGTAGGAAATATATTGTTGAATATTTTGGAACTAATTTGCCTGCACAGTGTTACACCATCAGCATCTTTTGGTTTCTGGTATTGTTATTTATCTACGGTTGAAAAAATGGATATCAGAGTCGAAAATGTTGATCGACGTTGATTATGATTTAAATAAATGAGTACGAATTTACACGTGGTATGAGGGTATGTTGAACTGATGCCCCCAATTCGGCAAACATCGTTAACCATACCAGGCCTGCATTTCCGGGAACACAGTTTAATAACAGCGATAATATAGATTATGCCTACTGATTAAACCGAACACAATTTGACTGACATTAAATATTGCGATACGTCATTAACTTGCAATCAAACCGAATCGAATTAAGTAACTGCTAGCGTATTAATGGTATGGGATTACGCTTTACCCGTAAACCTGCTGTCAGCGTGCATGCTGTCTCTCGTGAAATATCACCAGGATGTTGGTGAGAAACCGGTCAACAACATCAGCTTAAATTGTTGTTTCCGATAGGTTCAAATGTACCGAGTGTAGGCCTACCCGTGCTATATAATACCATCAACATGTGGTAGATCTTTCAACCTAAGAGCACATCTGTTTAATTCCCAAACGATAGCGTCATACATCTACCATAGGCCAGTCCTGTATAAAAGGTTTCAGATTCAGCATTATCTTCATATATAGCTGTCTGTCGTCCTGGAGTTTATCTTAGACTTACTGCTTCATCATGATGTGGACCCTGGCATTCACACTCTCGCTGATGTGTCTCGGCTATACAAACGCATTCCTATTCAGCTCTGTGGATTGGTCAGGCCTTAAAGGTAAGATGTGTTGTACATTTCTAGATACAATTATATATTCATTTATTTCAAACAGCGTGTGTGGAACTGCTAGATCCGATATATTACTAATCAGGTAATACTAACTGCGTCATTAATAAATAGATAACTGAATTATTCACCTATGGCAGCAACAGCGCCCAATCAGATTAATTTCAAAATATTCAACTTTATTCAATAATAAAGACTTACAATTCTTACAACAACGCTTATCCCGTCATCAAGTAAGCATTCGTGACGAACCTATTTACGTCATTCATGATGTCATTGATTATGACGTCATGCTACACGTCGTGTAGTTTATTAGGACGTCGTATGACGGATGGATAAACTGAAAAGGTCCATTAGACAATTATTGAACCATACATGGCAAAAAGCGGTCATGGAGTGGATGTGTCTCATGGTGTGTGAATAATTCAGTAATCAAAATTCCGTAATACAAAAATGTTAGCTATGATCGACCAATAAATAGCATAATTCTATGGTTAAATTTGATTCGATAAAAATACTCAGTTAGTTTGGTCAGGCTGAACATAAGGCAGCGCAACAAATTCAAGTTAAACGCATAGATGCCACATAAATAAGACTGATATGGCCAAATCCCACAGCCCTCCAATCTCAGAGGCCCCAGCTTACAGTTGAAAGGGGATTCTAGTTTTCTTGTGATGATAACGAGGGCCTCTG
>CM067369.1:11863101-11889220 GCA_034401795.1 Chaetoderma sp. LZ-2023a | reverse complement strand
CGCATGACACGTGTGTTGCTTGTTTTCTTAATGCTTTCACCGACAAATCCTGAAAAAGTATTTTCTATGCCATATAAATCTTGTCCTGATAAATATTTCAAAATTAATTTGACCGAAGCTTTGCTGTCTAAGGCAGCAACAGCTTCCAGTCAAATTATTTTGAAAATATTCAAAAGATTTCTGTATGATTATCTTGTAAATGAGATATTGGAAAATCATCGATGAACGGGTTAATGTAGATATTAGATGCCTATATGACCATTTAGGACCAACTTTGACATAAGGCATCCGAAAGATGGCCGAATGTGCTGACAGAATATGTTATTATTAATCCGAATGGCAAAATTGACCTTTGAGAATATAATTTACTCGTCGACTTTTACACCTGAGCCAGAATGACGACTTGGATCGTGTGTGAAATGCTATGCAATGGCGGCCTCGGTAAACGTATGGAGTACATTGAAATTTCACATTCAAACATCAAACATCTTTCTTAGGTGACTAAGTAAAGATATGAAAATTGTGTCTCATGCTTACATACGTCACATTGTGTCTCTTGCTTACATACGTCACATTGTGTCTCTTGCATACATACGTCACATTGTGTCTCTTGCTTACATACGTCACATTGTGTCTCTTGCTTACATACGTCACATTGTGTCTCTTGCTTACATACGTCACATTGTGTCTCTTGCTTACATACGTCACATTGTGTCTCATGCTTACATACGTCACATTGTGTCTCTTGCTTACATACGTCACATTGTCTCATGCTTACATACGTCACATTGTGTCGCTTGCTTACATACGTCACATTGTGTCTCTTGCTTACATACTGAAGATTTCGGTTTTCTTCTTCTTTACTGACATGTAAATGATCAGATGGTCCCGCTTCGCTACCGGTAAGTTTATGATGTAAGGTTGCTGCGACAACCACTTGCCGGCGGCGGAGAAGGAACGTGGCAGTCTGGCTCGCCTCGTCGAGAGATGGTGAGTGACGATATTTGTAAAGACTGCTGGGCCTAATCTGACGTCGTGGTGTACCAGGTAAGGACTGAAGCTTGCCTTCAGCTCAGGCTAGATGCCTATGCTATCTTGCTAAACTAATCAACCGACAAACGACTAACTTACATAAACGTAAGTTAAATAGATTTATTGAAACTTTATATACGAATTCTAATCAAGAGCAATATTGCTCAACACTCAAACTTAGTACAATTACATGTACGAACGAATAGATTCTGCTAACAAGAAGTTTGACTAAATCTTCCTTCTGACACAATAACTGAACGTCAGCGAGATATTCAGTGATTCGGAGTGGTGAGTTTGAATAACTTTCTCTACCTGAAAGTTCATCTTTTATAGTACTCAGAATCTCTAATTCTGAGGTTCTGTTCATATCGTAATAATAAGATTCCGCTGAATCTTTTTCAATGATTCTTCTAGGCACGTCATAAGCACACCTTGATTGGCCCGGACAATCAGTCCACCAATCAACTTTTGCTTATTCCTTCCTAGAAGTTCCTACCTAATAAATATTAGTCCTCCTGACCAATCAACGATCCTTTCATTTCGTTGTTGGATGTAAAACCTATTCTACTTAATTCTTTGCTACAGAGTTTGATCGACGCAGCCTGTAGGATGCTAGAGTTAATAGGCACACGAGCTGTATGATCTCACTGCCAGCTGGTGTTGTTCTATTCTCATGTGAGAATCTAGAATGCCTACGTCATCAACTAAGTCCGTTTGTCACGTTCGATTCCACTGATTATTATACATCGATTATGTTCTAAACTATCGATTCAAACAACTGCTGAATATTATAAACATGTGTGCCGACTGAACAGCAACAACTTTCATCCAAACTATTTCAAATACACATCAACTCAGAACCGTGGGATCTATTCTAATCAATTCACTTATTTAAAATATTATTCTACAACTATATCCATTTAGTTTCAGTGTGCTATATTAGCACTCCATCTATTTATCGGAAATATAGATGACCAATATTTATCAACAATATCAGCAGAACTGGTTGATGTAACCTATTACGTTAAATAGTATAGTATAGATGTCAACCGGTCCATTAGCTCACCTGGTATTTTCAAATCATAAATTTCTCTTGGGACTTACTCGAAAACATAAGACATCCGGCGGGTCATGACTCCCACAAGACAATCCAATATTTACAATACGTCACATTGTGTCTCTTGCTTACATACGTCGCATTGTGTCTCTTGCTTACATACGTCACATTGTGTCTCTTGCTTACATACGTCACAGTGTGTCTCTTGCTTACAATACGTCAGGTTGTGTCTCTTGCTTACATACGTCACATTGTGTCTCTTGCTTACATACGTCACATTGTGTCTCTTGCTTACATACGTCACATTGTGTCTCATGCTTACATACGTCACATTGTGTCTCTTGCTTACATACGTCACATTGTGTCTCTTGCTTACATACGTCACATTGTGTCTCTTGCTTACATACGTCACATTGTGTCTCATGCTTACATACGTTACATTGTGTCTCTTGCTTACATACGTCACGTTGTGTCTCATGCTTACATACGTCACATTGTGTCTCATGCTTACATACGTCACATTCTAATATTTTAATGCGAAATTCTCGGTTCATTAAGAATTGCTTTAATGTAGATAGTAGATGCCTATAGGACAATTTTGGACCAGATTTGATATAAGCTGCTCAAAAGATAGCCGAAAGTGCCGACGAAATATGTTATTATTGATTCCAATGGCAAAATTGACCTTTGACCTATATTATCTGAAAACTAGGTCAAACTGACCTAGTTCTTATGTGTGTGGTAGCTTATGCCCATATTTAGCCACCATCCAAGCTAGAAGTCAATAGGTCTAAAAATGGCACAACGTGCCATCGCCAGCAATGTAATATCTTTCCCCATAGAGTCCCATACTGATGAAAATTTCCAAGGGGAATAACTTTGTTATTTTTCATCGGATCAGCCTCATTTTCATAATGCATAAATTAGATCCTGATACGAGCATTTTGACCAAGTCTGGTCAAAATCTATTGAAAAATAACAAAATGTGACATCATTGTTGACGATGCACAGACAGACGGGCGGGCGGACAGACGGATGCCGGACAGCAGGTGATTGCTATAGCTCTGCTGACTGACAAGTCAGCTGAGCTGAAAAGCTTACATTTAATTAGATGTATCGGATATAGTAACTGAAACCTTCAACATTTCTAAATATAAATATATTGTGAGGAGCATGGCTGATGCAACCACATTGACATTCATTCATGGCTATCACTTGTAATGCTAGCTCAAATGAACGTAAAACAATAGCAGTGCTTTAGATGGAGAGAGAGAGGAGAGAGAGAGAGAGAGGGGGGGGGGGAGATTAAAGGCGAAGCCTAATCACTAATGCTATGCTGATGACAGCAGAATGTCAACATTATCATTACTCAAATACTTTTGAAAGATATACGTTTTCCTTGCCTTGATCACTTTCTAGAATCGAATTCAGATTTTATAAGCATTATTGATAGTCAGTTTTGATATAAATAAAAGGTAATTTAATCTGTGTAATTGGTAGTCTATTACCGCCGATTATAACTGACTACTCGCACAATTAATTGCGGGAGGAATTTCTTGTTTACCTACATGATTATTAAATTATACTTAGAGTACACAAATAAATGACAACTTGATATAAAAGTAAAGACAATCAGAATTCATAGAGCTATCATATATGCTCGATTTTCAAATTCTTTATTAACTCGAATATTGGTTGTCAGGTTTTGCATGCACTGTAGTTGAGCTTTAATTTTTTCACAAGATCTTTCGGAAAACATTAATCTTCAAACAATAATTAAATGTGTGCTGCATAGAATATGCAGAAACATTAACAACGTTAAGCCTCAGAAGTAATATTTTTAATTTTCAGCTACACACAGTGGATGTGCTCAAACAAATAGATAATGATGGGCTGAAATTTCTTGGTTTCAAACTCGGCGACGTGGCCAAGATAAGATCATCTCTGATTAAGCCAGGTGAGAAATTAAACATACCATCTATTCACTGCTAGAGAGCCACGTGTAGTAACTGGTAGGTGTTGTACACTTAGACATACATCATCCCAGCGGTAGGTACCTCAAACGATGCACATCTAAGCATAAAGCACATATCGGCCTAATGTACTGGAGATAGATTAATCAATCAACAAATGGAGCAATGAGTAGGGTACTTAGATGGTCAATGGGATGATGTAGTCTAGCCATATATCACCCAAGGATCTGGACAATGGGACTCATGGTTAAAATATCGGAGTGCATCTAACTATAACAGCTCTAAAACTGGACAATCGATCCTGTGTAGACCAATTGATTGAACAGTTGTTGCCTGGAACAATGGGTCATCTAGGTAGTTGATCATTGTATGGCCAATGACCATCCTTGGTTTAAGACTCTGGCTAGGGATTCCTCTGACGAAATCAATAGATCTCCTAATCATAGGGTGCTAGGCATTTAGACACACATTATTCGCAGAATAAGGACATTTAATAGGAAATGGGTCCCGGTGTATGTGTGTGTGTGGGTGGGTGGGTGGGTGGGTGTGGGTGGGGGTATGTGTGCGCGCCGCAGGCGTAGTACTGTCACACTCATTTCAAGACCATATAAAGGGAATGCGAATGTTCACACGTGTACATACTGGATTAAACTGCTGAAAAATTATAATAAACATATGCATGTTACTGTTGCAATTTGGGAAATGCAGTAACTGCATATGATACCAAAGTATGTTTCTTTAGTGCCTCCAATGACGAGACTGAATAATATGCTTTCCTGTTGGAATTAATCAGCTACAAATTTCTTTGAGTGAATTTTCAACGATCTCAGGAAACAACACGGATCTATGTAGTGCACCGTATGGCTGATGCTTGTCAGATCGGCAGAGGTTATCATTAAAGAAGAATCATGTGTGTACACTTGAGGAAGAAGCAAACGTAATTGTTTCTCTAATAATGATTGAGCATGTAGTATGGATATGCGTGAAGAATACTCAAGCAAAACTGGAGCGACAATGCTGTGCTGGTCATGGTTATTACTGAAGAATTTACACATTCTGGGTCTTGGGTTGTCGATCTTGGTCAAATGGGTACCAGTCTAAAGGAAACTGGGAAATTTACCAATAATGACTGAAATAAAGCAGCCTAGAATTGCTTGAATGGGACCTGTAAACAGGGACACGATAGACGTCAATCAACCCAATAGCTTCTTAATTCCTAATGGTTTTACTAAAGTCCGTGCACAGTCTGCTAAGCCGAAAAGAAGAAAAGAAGTTATTTTAAGAAAATGTTTTCTTACAACACTAAGCAAAATTAGATAACGTCAAGAAGATTGTAAAAACTTCGTGGCATGCACAGGGTATCCTCAATTATCAAACAACTTGTTGTGATCTAAGATTTTATTGGGTAAATGGCTAGATAACTAGATTAATAATTCTAAATTCCAATGCATAGCCATGGATAAACTTTATCTGGCTAACATGTTGTGAAAGCTAAAACAACTTTAATATCGACTGGATGATTTACATCAATCTTGGTATAAGTGGTAAATAAGGTGTCGACTATGGAGCTCTATACGTTATCTAGCTCAGAGATTAAGTTTGAATAATTATAAACTGGCAACAGTTAAAGGTGCATATTCCCAGTAAAATGACTGAAAATAAAATTGTTTAAATTATATACTTTTAGAGGCTTAAATTATGTGGCTATGTGTATTGAAACGAAATAAATCTTAACATATGATGATTTCATTCCGTATAAATTAATATAATTCTTTTTACAATGAAATCATCATATGCTAAGATTTATTTCGTATATCGTTACCTATATGCCCACATGGTGTGAATATGCACCTTTTAACAATACTCACATCCTGTACCTTAGAAATATAGTGATAGAGCGTATTATCGGGCAGCAATGTCTACAGTCATTTTGGAAACGTTTTGCTGGTAACAATCGGGCAAGAACTCTTCAAATTAAAGTCGATTTGCGGTAGATATTTCGGGGTTTGCGACGATGTACCTTGGACATGTTCTTGGGGCTCTGCCACACACATTTGATGGCAGGAGTGACCGGCCATCTCCTTGGAGACGCACATGTCCGATGGGGCATTGCCACCAAGGATGTGTGCCTGAGTTTGACGACGTCGGGAACCTAGCCCTCCCTGGAGAGTGGCGTGTCATCTCCCTCCCCGGTGTTGCTGTCTACACGCTGTGTTCAGTGCTATATGCGGGCATCTCAATAGGAGAGGTAGTCTTCTCTCTCTTTCCATAGTAGGCGGGTTCGTCACTCGGAAGGCGGGATGGCCTGTTAGGTGGCAAGGAAATTCATAGCAAGGATGTGGGGCAGTTCTTGAGAAGAGGGAGGGCGAGACAACACTATTTCCCATGCAGTCGTTACATCATTAACAGTCACTATTCGTCCCGTGAGTTTAGACATGGTTATTTGGTCTCAAAAGTCGCTGGTGTTAAAGCTAGCTTCTAAAGGTCATCTGAAGGCAGTGGAACGGTGCATTTCTAATTCGCTGTCCTCGGTGGGACGAATCTACGCTGGTGTAACGCGGAGTGTCTGCGCTGACCACTGTCAATGGCCAAGCAAGTGTTAACGCTCTACCCCGCTCTCTGTATGACTGGCTAACTGCCTAGCACATTATTAAGCCGATACAGTCTGACACGCATCTCCAAAAGACAAGTGAAGCACCTGGCGCGCATGTTTGCAGCCGCCTCAGGCTACTGTAGCAAGCCCCCCTCCCCCTCGGACAGCGACCACTACGAGGTCAGAGAGCATACTAATTAGAGACAGGCAGGTATTAGTGATATTTCTTAAATCACTAATCCTGGGCCGATTCCGACAATGTTTGGCCCCATTATTAACAGAATTTGCCATGATTCCAAATCTGTTTTCAGAATTGTAATCGGACTAGTATTGACGAAGATATCACCAGGCAACGAAATTCCTTATAATTTTGGCCACATGGGTCATTAAAGTCAGAGATCATATCACCAACTGTAGTTATTACCGATAACGCAGCTGGACTTATGGACACGTGCCATAGCATGTGGTCATTTTGAAAGATAAAAGCTGCTAACGTCATCAGCCCTGAATAGTATAAATGGCGGTCCGAAATAATGAGAAATCAGTTGGGCCGAGGATAGTGCTTCGATACACAGGGGCAGATCAGTGGCAGATCTGCCAAAAGTGTTTACTGTCCAGCTTCGCCCAACTAACACCTAGTGGCATGTTCTGACAACACAGCTAGAGATATATCCATATACCTACGAACATTCACTTGCTTGGGAATGCATCTACCAAGCTACATCACTGGAACATTGCTTTCGGCGTCGTAATATTGAGCTAACGGCGCCAATCGTCTTGTGCCACCTAACAAGCAAGAAGAACCAAGAATTCCAAACTGTTGCTAACTTATATCGTGTGCTGGAATTGGAATACAGCATCTTTCACGAGGACATTTTTGCCAAAACGTGTTTACATCTCGTGGACATCTTGCTCACCTTGTCCACATACTGTATAGATTGTAACGTCGAGTGCCGTCCGTTTTGCCACTATTAGACAACCCGAGCACTATAAGACATATCTATCATATACTGTATAGATTGTGCCGTTCTTGGATGCAGTTAAACATGCCACTTCCTATATCCTTACCTAAATAGTAGCGGCTTCGCCGTTGATATACTAAGTTTGAATATACACATCTCACTAGTATTCGTTAGGAATAAGAATCTTGCCACATGCACGTGATATATACTACAGACACACTCTAGCACACGCACGCACGCACGCACGCACGTACGTACGCACGCACGCACGCACGCAGGCAGGCAGGCACGCACGCACGCACGCACGAATGCACGCACACAGACACACACTTGGCACCACTCTTACGGCAACAATCTTTCAGTAGGACCATTTTACGTGTCTCTGTGACACTTGTAACGGTGACAACCTAAACGTAATATTCTAGCTCAGATATTCGTATAGGATAAGTAAACGTAATTAGGGACAGCTGGTCAAATACTATACAGCATCTCCTTGGCATGGCAAACACGCCACTCGTTGGCCACGCCATGCTTTCATATAGCTGGCCTAATATACTTTAGTACAAGCCTACTAAATTCAAGCGAGCAGCTGTCTCTTTGCGCTACTCCGACCACACTGGTCAGTAGCAATTGTCAGATATGCCCCTGCCACTGGTTGAATCGAAAACTTACCCCAGAGATCGCAAGATCTTCGGAGTGTTTAGGTTTAAACGGTGATGTTCCACATACACGTCCCACAGTACATTCACTGGTACATATAGGAAAATTAGCATTTACGCCAAAGAAGAAATTCACTACGAAATCGATACAAATTGTATACACATAGCTTGGATCCAGTCACAGTAGTAAATTCTAGGGAAATTGAATATAAACTTAATCGTTAGTATAACAGTTAGAATCCTAGGGATCGAGCCTATATGGTTCGCTCCAGCCAATGGTAACGGATCGTGAAGTAGTGGTGTAGTTGTTTAATAAGAGTGTCAGGGGGAGCTTGATATCCTGGCCTTCAGGAGTAGCACTTCTGCTATGCCTTTTTACATCTCGGGTCCCGCCATAACTAGTGTTATTCCTTCTATTAAAAATCTCTCTTTTCTATCTGTGTGTTCTATCTCTTTATCTTTATTTCTTGATTCCATATGACATCGGTACACGGTTGCTCATCGGGTGTCGTCGAGGTCGCCCTGGGAATCTTTGTCTCTTGGTTGGCATCTAAACACATGTTCAACACGCACCCGCTCATGGAACGTTTGTGTTGAAGTTGACCAAACTGTCTATCACTCTAAATTAATACTCCCCTTTGCTAAAAGACTAACTGTAGGCTAACTCGCTGAAGAAGAACTGCCAAAATAAGGTGGCAACTACTAAACGAGCATATATCTTGATCTGGCTTGACGAATTCTGTCGAAATCGGCGAGGCCATTTCTATTTATGTGTCAAATTTTTGCACGCACTCTTATACGACTCTTATATTCTATGTATTAGTTTATATTTTCATATTTGGGCGGGTCTGGCTTATGGACCATCCCCCTCAGCCCTAAGCCTTGAGGTTGAAACAGGTTGGCGGCCCAAATGAGGCTCCTTCCCTGCTGTGGTGGCAAACACCATTTAAACATGGTGTATAAGGTATATCTCGCGAGAGCAGATAGAAATAGCTTGCGTACTGAGCACAAAATTTGTCAATTCTGACAGATTATTCACAGACACAACTACAAGGAGAGAGCTGCCATTCACATATATCGTGTTTGCTAGAGAATCTATGAACTTTGTGACGCATCTGACGTCTATCTACACATTTTGCCAGGAAAGCCACTTAACTCAATGCACTTTCAAACTAAAAGATCTGCAAGAATGTCAAGACACACCGGCTTGACTAACAGCTGGGATGACACGGTCATCTTCAATTTTGGTGTGGGACAAACTGTTGGCGAGTATGCTCGCCCGGCCTCACTGGGAAGTGAACTTCCCACCAGCCCTAGAGGTAAGTTACTGTACCACCATTCGACAACTCTAGACTCCGGATGCAGCAATGAGATGGCGGAAGCGCCGTAAACATGGGACGAGGAGACGACGGGGGTGCCACTACAACTGGAAACCATGGTAGTTGTCATCGCCTGGTTGACCTAATGTTTTCAGGCAATGTCCAGAGGCTGGCATTCTAAGTGTGCCTCTAGCTAGCATTTGAAGGATCCTGTGCAAGGCAGTAGTTTATCTAGCCTATGTGGCTTTGCTTGCTAAGGCCTCATGCGGCTGCAGCAGGATCTGATTGGTTAAGTTGAGCAAGAACCTCTCCACTCGCAAAGTCGGGTGAATCATTCGGTCGGAGCCTAGACCGTCATGAGCGACATAAAAAAAAATTTCTTGATGCTGTTCAAGGGTGATCGTTCCGGGTTACAAAAGAGAGGTCGTGCAGTGGCAGCTTTGTAGATGTTGTCTCATACTGAGCAGTCAAAATGCATAATGTTCTGCAGTGAAATCCACAAGTGAAGTTAGTGAAGAGGGAACAAAGGACTGTCGACCATAGCCATTGTCGAACCACCAGCATATGACTGGCGGCTTTTATGCTAGTTAGTAATGCATCTCATTATCTTCTTGTGAATGGCATGTTAGGAATGCCGTGAGGCCTGGACCAATCATGTGTCATTAACGTAACCATATTGGCTACATCAGCATCCAAGCAGGAGTCAGCCAATCAATGTAACTAGCTCATCGGCTTTCTTACTCATGTGGGTTCAATGTCAGTTCTATGATCGCTACGTTTTTTAATGTACTCACGTTTGTCGTCTTGACAAAGCGGGATCGCCGGGCTTTCTAATTGTACTGAACACTCACTGTGACATTGCGATTATTGTCATTATTGCGAGAAAGAAGATAAGATAATATGTAAAACATAAAGGTGTCCCCCCCCCTTTCAGCTGCACCATGCGTACGTGAGCATGTCCCTATTAGAAAACGTATCTTACGTGGCTACTCCTAGTGACCCAGTGCATACGCAGATGTGGTAAATTGTATCTTTCTTGCCTGTGTCTATGCATTGCAATATTACCATCCATAAAAATAGTCTCAGCACAGGTAAGGGCGGAAATCATTGGTTCGGTTCGGTCTGTTACCAGGTCACTTTGTATAACTGATCGACCTGGAACCAGTGAATGCCACCCCTGCCGAGCTGCATCTATTCTGATGGATGACAATACTCCAATGCACAGACTCAGGCAAGAATGTCTAAGGACTGATTTACCTCATCTGCGCATTCACTGGCCCACTTGGAGTAGCGACCAGGAGTTGTGACATCATCAACATTTGAATTAGCCTTTGCCCCTAGAACTCTCACATCTCATTTCCTGTGGCAACAGTGCTACTGATTGGTTGAGAGTTATGCTGCCGTCAATATTTAAATTAGCGCCCAAACGTCCTAACAGTTTCATGGCCCATTATACATGTCAACTGCTTCATAGTGCAAACATTGACAACCATATATGTGGCTGCCCCGATTGGCTAAAAGTGATCAATATTTGAATTAGTCCTACGACATCCATCACACCTGTGTCAATAGCAAAAGGTATTAGTCATCCTTCCTGAGAATGTTATGTATCCCCACCCATTTCCAGTGTGATAAGATCACATCGAGACTGGAAACTCAACTTCAGGACCGGAAACTGTTTGAACTTACCTGGATAGGAATGGATTTGTTCAGGTGAGAATTTCTCACATTCACTTTGAGGAAGTTATGTAGCCCCACCCATTTCCGGCATGATAAGTAAAAGAGATGAACGTTGCTATAGGACACACATGTCTAGTCTCCCAAGAGAACGTCCTAGCTAGTCTTTTATAAACATAACCCCCAAGGATACGATTACGGGTTGTGTTTAGAGACGACTTGTAATGTCACTACACCCACTCGGACATATTCTTTCGGACAGGAATGTTTTTCTCAGAAAAAGTTGAGTAACCATGTTCCATTCATCCAAACAACTGCCATAGCAATGGTACTACACTCCTGAGAATGGCTGGTAATAATTCACCAAGAAAGCTCCCAATCTGCAGCACTTTCCACCTTCGAGAATCGGATAAAATTGTTTTCTTGGAAAGTAGACGTAGATGTTTCTTATATTTCTCGAGTTTCCTATAAGATGGGTCTGACAGATTTACATTATCATGTACAACATTCCGAGAGGCTTCACATAAGCAGTTAATAAGATCTTTCGAGCATCTACCAGTTACATCGTTTTAGATAAGTGTTTTAGGATCAATAAATGTGTTGATATTATGTGAGGCCCAATCCTACTATAAGGGATATGTCTTCTTAGGAATATAAACGTGACAAATTTAAGTCGGATGAATTCTTGTTCATAGGTGAGGAAATTTTGAGCTGTTTGTTTAAGATCTAGTAACAGATATGGGTAATGTGTCTGCGTAGCATTCTTATAGGGTTCAATCAAATATTTACTGTTTCCAGGATACATCTGTAGAGATAACGTTTTATAAATTTAGTCTTTCCACTCTGAGTAGGACTTGCAAGCAGCATAGTGAACGATGCTTCAGTAAAGTAGATGTAGTTGAGATAACATCGTTGTTGTTGTTCTTTTTTTTTTTTTGTTCCCTGAATATCAATTAATGCATTAAAACGCTTTTGTTTTACTAAAATGCTGAACAATTTCCTTCCCTTTTTAACTGACAATCGAAAACTGTTCCTCCCCAGAGTGTAGTAATTCCAATAGACAATAACTATGAATTTGTTAAATACTTTGAAAATATTTTTACTAAAAGTTGGTTGTTAAAATAACAACCACATTCAAATAGTTTTAGAAAAATGTTAGACAAATTCAAAGTTATTGATTAAAATTATATATATCTATACTAGAGTAATAAATAGAAAAAGTCAATACAGAGATTCATTTTCTAGCTATACCGGGTCTTAAATGCATTTCTAGCTAAGCGGTGATCACTTATATAAACATGTTTGAATTCGAATTAAAAACTTGAAACCTGAATGTCCAGATTATAGATTTTAAAACTATAGTAGCTAAAGTTCTAGACACCATGTTAAATATTTTGATACTAATTGGACTGGGAGTTATGTATGGATATATTTATGAAACAGTCACTCTCTAGTGATAAACTCAGAGTTGCAGTGATGAACCTGCGCAACTGGGACTGTGACGTCAGACAGTACACGACATAATTCATTATGACATCGAATACATATGAGGAAGTTCTAACATATTTCATAATGACAGAGAATATTGAATGACAGATCAAATATCTCCAGTGCTATATAGACAGCTCATCATATGAGGGAGTTCTAATAAGGGGAAGAGTAATTATGGAAAAATGACAACACAGATGTGCAGTTATTATTTAGGATTTTACTGAATATAGACCACAGATATAATATTCGTAGAGTTCTTATACAGTAGAATATATGTGATATGATAAATGATATTTTTTAATTCAAGCAAATATATCATGATAATACTGACGTTAAATATTCAATATTACTTTCACCGAAACTGCTAGAAAAGACATATAACTTCATCCCACCAACATGTTCTACACATCTACAGAATCTGTGATCCTTTCAGAGATTGTAAAAATTCAAAAACACTGATTTTCTGAGAAGCGACCTCGATGTAAAGTGAAATGTTATCAACACCAACACGGTTAAGATAATAGTCAACACCGAGACAAGAATGTCCACGTTGACTCCCATGACCAATCTGACAGCCATTACATTCCTCCATTACTATCCTATCTATTAGACTGGATAACATTTCAGTATAGATAATTTGTATCTTCTGTACATTCAAACTAGGACAATAGTATGATTTAGTCCATAGCGATACTCTAGAAATGTCATCGGATGATTACATAAGTAACAGTTTTTTAAGATTTCACCATTCTTAGATCCATGTCTCTCATCTACATCTTCTTTAGCAACATTAGCAGGTAGACCACTACATTCAGTCAGAATTACGTCATTATAATCACATTCAGAGTCACTAGAATTAGGTTTGAGATGATCAATCCATTTACGTTTCGTTTCATGATGTGGTGGTATGAACGGCCCTGGCGGTTTATAATCCATTTCTCTAGTCAACGGTGGATCAAATGTTCCAGTACCTCTCTAGGAAATCAGTACTTAAATCCAAGATCTTGTAATCCAATATGTCTTATAATCATGATGTCATCATTTTCTATACTCAGAAAGTC
Organism: Chaetoderma sp. LZ-2023a; assembly: GCA_034401795.1. Lineage (NCBI taxonomy): Eukaryota > Metazoa > Mollusca > Caudofoveata > Chaetodermatida > Chaetodermatidae > Chaetoderma > Chaetoderma sp. LZ-2023a. Next base: position 11,875,396 of record CM067369.1, on the reverse strand, counting down.
ATCAACCATTCAAAAATATGATTTCACTTCACTGATATCTCTCATGTATTATCCATGTATTATCCAGACAGTAGCAGACCGTCACTCATGTTTAAATAGACAACATAAATACATACGACAGCCTGATCTTGGAGGGTTTCTAAATAATCCAATTAGTTCCTCACGAGCTTTATCACATTTTAGGTCAATTCCATTTTCAACAATATCAATTGTCTTGTAAACATTTTGTATGCTTAAAGGATCGTCAGATCTTTCCAGTTGAGCTTGAACCATCTCGCTTCGTTTTCTTCTTGTCCTTCTTAGGAGGAAGAGGAAGGTAAACTCGATGTTATCAGCTTCTTCTTCAGGAGTCTTCCAAGTTTCCAAGTCAGATGATGAAGCATCTAATCCCAAGGCAACTTTAATATCATTTACATTACTCTTAATGCTTCTCAGGTCTGGAATTCTCAAATGAATACCATTATGTGTAGGATGGTACAATTACAATTCCAATCTCCAATATCTTCGAATGTCAGCACCTGGAAACTAATCACTTACACATATCCGGGTTCCATCAATTAATACACAATTGTAGTCTCCAAATAAACCATTACAACGTTCCTCCAATTCAAGTATCAGTTCACTAAAGTCATAGAAGGTGCTTCCACTAATATAAATGCCACGTTTCTTAGGATAACCGTCAGGATGAAATTTTCTGAAGTCAGCACATTTCTCAGCATTTATTACCAATACTCTAAGATAGCGATTATTGGATAGTGCCGAATTGCATAAAGCGGTTTGCAAGTATCTGTCAACTTTTCCACCAATGATGAGTTAGTTTTTCCAGAAAAAATTGCTGATGTAGAGTTTCCTGTTTGGATGTGGAGTTTCACATCGGAAATGGGTGTGGGTACATAACGTTCTCAGGAATCATGAGTAAAACCTTACTGTATGCCCATATAAGGTCTATTATCTTATGGTAAAGTGACATAAATGCATCGTGATGACGTCAGAGGTCGCGTGCCTGTATGAGCCAATCAAAAGCTCCTGTTTATCGAAACCCAATAACTACTAATAATAGCCATACATGCGAAACATTGGCGGCTGTATAAGCAGCTATGCTGGTAGAAGCAAGGAACCGCATAACCTAATGACACCTCAATCTCGGACAATGGTTTCCGTATACGCAGCTGCTATGATTGGCCTCTAGGGCTCACATTACCTTGTATTGAGCCACCCATCATAGACATTTCCCACCTCGTTACATCTGCCTATAGATCTAACTCTCAAGTAGTGGCCATTGTATAAGCGGTTGGCCTGGTTGAAAGTTATGACGTCATCATCAATATTTTGAATTAGACCACGCCACTAATACTTTCAGGACTCATTAGGCTCATAACTCAGCACTAGCAAGGGCAATATATCCAAAACACTGAACAATGGCTACCGTATAAGTGACTGCTTTGATTGGCCTCGTTGTATCTGATACAAAGCCATGTCTGAGTAGAGAGGCTGTTGGATGGGCTTCTCTTCTGATTACATATGATGTCATCAATGACGCAATCAATGTTTGAATAAAGCTGCATCCACATTTATTCCACCGAAAATACTGGAATCTGATTGTTCGAGAGTAAATCAATAGAAAATGCTCTCGACCAATCAGACTCGAGTATTTTTGGCAGGTAAAAAGTGGGCGTGACCATATTCAAATATTCGCTGACAAATCTAATCGGTTTATGTCAGGTGGTTAAGGGATCCTATTCTAATGACTTATGATTATATGTTTTATGTTTGCAGATTTACCCATATCAAGGAGTGACAAGATAAAGGAGCTTATCGAAAATATATCAAACAAAAGGAAGGCTGTTAATACACATGGCGCTAAACAGAAGCTATCGCATGGCAGACACAAGGTCCATACATTATTTATTGGATGGAAACATTGTGAGTCCTATGAACATGCCACCTTTAAGATGCGCCAGTTAAATCAAGGTGGTGGAATCCGTGCAGTAGAGTACGATATAAATGAGCCACAAACAGTCAATACCTTCATTGATATTGGCAAAAAACTTTCTTTCCCAAATGGCGAGAGCTCAGTTGGACCGGTGGAGGAACGGATGTATCTTTAGGCAATTATGCTGGAAAAGTTATTCATGAGTTCTGTGATTTATATGGCAGACAATGTACATTTCAGGAGTATTTTTACTTTGTCATGGGTTTTATAAATCAAAACACAACGTCTGTCTCTTGACACGTGCAGAAAAGATAGCTATTGTAGAATGTGTCGAGCATGTAATTGCATGTATTCACGAATCAGCAGATGAGCAACAATTGATTCCAGAAACTGATACCACAGCAGTGGGATTAACAACACCAACAACTAGTTTATTGCAAACACCACATACAGACAAGACTACAACTAACCATACCGATAACAGACTCAATATTAAGTATTTACAAGAAACAGAAAGTTCATATTCAGAGGTAATGGCAAGGTTGCTTTGTTATAGTCTACAGATTTGCAAGGAAAACGACTTTTCAATAGAAGCACATGAGGAACACTACAATCCACTAAGTAACGGATATACAGTAATGGCCATCGAAAAGGTTGATCGCTTATATTTGGATGGAAGATTTCATGATGATGGCAGCATACTTTATAAATTTCCACAATCAACGAGATCGGAGAAAGATATTATAATTCATTGCATGGATGAAATATATAGATATGAATCAGACAGTGATGTTCTACTACTTGGCATTGTAGTGTCTTGCCATGACAGATGTTTTGATTGCGTATGGCATAGGAATGGGATTGAATATCTAAAGGGACCCAACCTGTGCTTAGTCGAAGCAAATACTGCAGGAACATACACAGCCGGGATATTATTTGGTGGTGTGTTGTATATTCACGACACAAGCATCACAGTGGCGGCCTCTGATTGTGGCAGTTATTGTGTAACACGTGTTGACCCTACTTCTCGCAGCATAGTTTCAACTGACGCATCTCGGCCTGCAATAACAAAAGGTGATGAACACGAAAGTATAGTGCAGCCAGACTGCTCATCAACAAAAAAGTGAGTCATTGATACCTGACATTTCCGTTTCTTCCAGTGATAATCAGGAAGAAAAAATCAATCAAAGTGACTATACCACTGATCGAGAAATCTGAAATCGTATTTGATAACCTACATGTAATCGGACAAGGTGCCTTTGGACAAGTGTACTGAGGAAAATGGATAGGGACACCAGTAGCAATTAAAGAAGTAAAAGTTAAACGAATCAAGTTACTTCAAAACATATTGCATGGTGAAATTCAGTTACATGGACGAATACGTCATCCAAACATTGTGCAATTAATGGCATATGCCATAGAAAGATCAACGATTTACATTTTATCAGAATTTATTGATGGGCCAAATTTGGATGAGCTATTATTTGGATGCTGTGAAGACCAAAATACTGAAAATATAAATTTAACATTTTCCCCAAAAGATTAGTAATAGCATCGACATTTTGCAAGCACTTACATATTTACACAATGTTGAGCCTTCGGTAATACATCAAGATATTAAGCTGGAAAACATAATAATACATCGGCATACCTTTATAGCAAAACTAAGTGACTTTGGTGTGAGTAGGTTGAAAGCCATAGCAACAATGTAATCTACACTTTCTCATAGCATAGCACAGCCCGGAACGCCATTGTATCAGGCCCCAGAAGTGCTACTTAACACACGAAAATCATCAAAAGAATCAGATGTCTGGAGCTTGTGCTGTACCTTAATAGAGCTGTTTATCGGAAATTCGGTTTGGTCTCTAGAAATGTCTAGTGAAATGACACAAGTCATTGAACATACGAATAGGCAGAAAAAAACCAAAAACATATGACGACTTATGCAAGAGTGGATTGCCACTGACATTGTGCCAATCTATAGGCACTGGCCTTGATTATAATGCTGAAATGCGGCCCAGCATTATGAGTATGCTTAAGGTCAATAAAGCTTTACAGCTTTAAACTCATTTTAATGTTAGTAGGCAAGTGGAAAGTGAGATAGATATCCTCTTTCCATTAACGATGTAGTTTTAGCTTTCAACTATGGGCATAATTAATGCCACTATTACAACGGGCGATGTCACTAAGGCAGCAACAACTTTCAGTCAAATTAGTTTCAAAATAACCAACAGCTTACCTCTGTGGTTGCGTGTATACCACGTTGTCAACATATATATTGAACCTATATGATTGAGCGCATATACCGTGGCGGACACGCTATGTGTTTTCTGATTGGTTGAAAAGCAAATCATGGCAGCCATCATAAGCTGCAGTAATGTACCAACATTTAACTACTAAAGCCTGAATATCTTTCTCTAATGGGATAATAAAACCGTTAGAATTACCTGCATATTTTAAGAGTGGCATGTTGGATCACCTGTATAGATATATGAGATGAGGTTAATTATCCTTTAAGGCTTGGGTATCCTAGGTGATGTTCTATATCCCTAAGTTTGTAATACTACGAACGTTTAATATTCAGTTACCGAACTTAGCATTCTGATACTAAGATCAATGTGTGTGAATGTTAATAGGTATTAGTGCCAGTGAATGACCAGTTGCGTATGTGTGCACATCTGTGCGTGTGTACATGCGTGCGTGCGTGTGTGTGGATGTGTGGGTGTGCATGCGTGCGTGAGTGCATGCGTGCGTGCGTGCGTGCGTGCGTGCGTGCGTGCGTGCGTGCGTGCGTGCGTGCGTGCGTGTGTTCTTACTATGCGATGACACTGATTTGGTAGGGTATCATGCATCATACCCTACCAAATCAGCGCACGCACGCACGCATGCACGCACGCGCGCAGATATGATAAATATATGGTGGTTGAAAGCTAGTCCGGTGAAAGAGGGGTTTGTCCTCGGGATGGTGGTCTGGTGATAAGTCACTCGCTTCCCAAACGTTAGGCAAAAGGTGCTGTATAATTGCGTGTTCGAACCCCACTCGAGTCGGACAAGAATTTGAATTCTAGATGATGGATAACCTGATCCTAGTGCCAGTGCATCGTCAAAGAAGGTGTTCATAGTACTAATGTTTGACAATAATGAAAATTACATGCATACATTATTTTGATTGCTAGATTCTTCTGGCGGCCATCCTGAGTTTTCCGAAATTTTCTAGAAATCAATAATAATGCTACTCATCCCTAACAAATGAGCTCAACCTGAATATATGGATCCTCTCCTGGTAGGATTCAAGAGTTAAAATGAGAAATTAGAGCAGCCATTTTATCTTGGACTCAGTAAAATGTGTGGAAATCGGTAAAATGACTACTCCTCATTAACTTGTTGGTCGATTTGAAACTTGGCTCGAATACTAAGCCTACTTAGAACCTCCTCCAACTATTATACAAATATTTGTTTGGTCAATCCTTCCAGTGACCATCTAGAATTGTCTCTATATCGTTGGGTAATCACGTTAATGACCACTTCTTGTTAACCCTTTTATCGATTTCATCAAAACATAGCGGGACTGTCTATTATGGAAACTTGTTTCCAAAGATGTTTGATTTTGATTTTTTCTGCAACCATTTATTTACATGATATTATAATTACTGTCACTCTCATAAGTCACTGTCCACCACATTTGGTCATGCATGCTTCTCCTGAAATTATGCACCGTCACAGACAAGACACTCTTTATTATGTATAAGAACGTGGATACATTAATAATTCAAGTTATGCTTGAACATCATTTTGATATATTGCCTTTTGTTTGGTATAATATGATTTGATCGCCTCTCCAAGATGAGCCAAGTCGCCTCGCTTTGCGGATCTTAGAATGGGTGCTATTGCAATACGCTATGCTGTATTGAAACTACCTAGCGTTGTTAGTAGCACACTCGTAGGTTGTTGGCCAGCATATATTAAATTTGGTAATTTGATAGTATTGGAACTACTCTCGTCTCTGTGTTAAAGTAACTCAATCAGATAATTCGTTAAATAGTGGAATTACAAAATATAATGAACAGGGGCTTAAATTACTATGTGTGTATTTTAGGCGTAATCCCTGTGAAACTAAAATGGCGAGACTTTTTACAGAGTTAATAAATCCTATGTAAGTTAATATTGTTGAAAATAACTTTTCACACTTTTATATATGTTTTCTTATTTTCTAAAAGCAAAGAAACGCTATATGCCATTCTGTATTCTCATATATATTAGAATTAATACAACTTTACTGTTTAAAAAGCATGACTATTGAATGCTGAAAATACACAAAACAATGTCTTTAACGCAACAAAGCACAAAGTGACAGTAAATAAAGCTGGGCTAGCAGAATTATTCCATAAAATAATCCAGTGTATATTTGTGTAATCATCATTTGAGTTTTGGTTTTCTTCATATAATAACAGTGAATGACTAGTTAGACATACAATTCCAGCACTTACTCATGTGCATGCTTTCGGTCACATATGCATGCACCCATGTCAACCTTCGCTCAGTTATGACCACACAATCATATGCACGCTTGAACTCACATACTCAAATATACACGCCTGTATGCACGCACGCACGCACGCACGCACGCACGCACGCACGCACGCACGCACGCACGCACGCACGCACGCACGCGCACAGATACAAGCACTCACATGCACGTATGGGCACATATTGCGCACTTACATGCACTCATGCATGCACATTCACTTGGGTGTAGGAATCACCAGAATCGACAGAGAGAACAAAGACAAACTGTGCAACCACAATTTGACAATAATTATAAGCTCAGCTGGCCAGAATGGCCATGTGAGCATTTGGCATGGTGACCGCCCGTATGTCTGTCTGGGGTCAGCTTTTTCTGTTAACGGTCTTCTTCTTATACTTGGCAGGATGTATCAATAAGGCATAGGAATTCAAGTTGGTTAAATAATAGCCGATCGGACAATTGCCTCATTGAAATTTGGTTGATTTTTAGAAAGGTCTTTAAAAATCTCCGAAATCAATTGGGGATTGATTCAAACCTTATGCCATTTCATCTAAGGCAAGGGCTAGAATTAGGATCTAAGGACAAATAAAATTGTTAAAGAGAAGTTGACAACTGAATAACATGGCCGCTGTGTATTAAACAAAAGGTAGCGTGTTTGGTGGCCATTTTGGATGTTTTGGTTGATTAATTTTGAGCCAGAAATTATTTTTTATAGGTTTTCGGGTATGCCGATTTAAAAATTGCAACTTTTAAACATCTCAGATACATGCCATCTTAGATCGTTTTCACCAAAGCGATGAAAAATCAAGTGTCTTCGCAAGAACCACGGAGCCAATTGCAAGTATATTTAGCAGGAATCATGCATAGGGCAGCAGGTTTGTTCAAATGAAGCTGACCGGCCAATCTGGGCTGTGTCCATTTTGGATTCTGGCGGCTTTGTAAAAACGACTTTAAAATCTCTAAAACCATATAACGAATCGAAATAAAAACTTATGAAACTTGATCAGGGTATAAAACTTAGCCAGGTTTGCTTAAGGGAATTTGATTGCCCAAATGAATGAGCGACCATTTTGGATGACATAGCTGTCGTGAAAGCGACCTAGTCTTTAGTTTCACTAAACAGATCAGGCTGAATTTCGAGAAATTTGCTTGGAGCCTAAGGCTCATTAAATTCGATCCAAAGAATGTTGATACGTAAAAATACCATAGCCTCCGATGACCAATCACAATCCTGTGTGTTTGGCGGCCTTCTTGGATTTTCTGAAAAAGTCATATAAAGTACCACTTATTAACCATTGAGTTAAAGGTGCATATTACAGCAAAATGTCTGAAATTAAATTGTTTAAATTGTATAGTTTTAGAGGCTTAAATTGTGTATCTCAAAATAATGAAACGTAATAGATATTAACATATGATGATTTCCTTGCGCATTAATTAATATAATTTCTTTAAGTTGTCAAATTGAATTAGAGGCCGGCGCCGGGCATCTAATTCAATTTGACAACTTAATAAATTATAGTAATTAATAAGTAATGCAATCATCACATGTTAATATTTATTTCATTTCATTACAACTAGTCCCGAAATTTAAGCCTCTAAAACTATACAATTTAAACAATTTTATTTTCAGTAATTTTGCTGTGAATATGCACGTTTAAATTACATACAACTTGATTAAGCCTCCACAGAAATTAGATTACTGAAATCTGTCAGTGGTCTTCTCATTTCTTTTGTTCGTGCCAGTGATGGCTAATTACAGGTGCGGTTACAGGCCACTTGGGGGCCTTCTACAATATAACTACGCTACTCCGCGTCGTGTGATTCACTGATCCACTGATCTATTAATCAATGTTAATAGAATCAGCATCATAACCAGATTCTTTGACATATATTGCATTTGTGATAGATATTTATGTGGTATTTACAACGATCATTTACTGATTACTGCATAATAATAGCTGACTAGTGGTGTGTTCATACCGTGAATTATGTAATACAGAACAATTACGTTTCTACTGATGTTTCCTAAATTGCTATAATTGCAGATACGTTAATGAGGAAGTAATTATCTGATAGGATAGTGGTTCTAGTCACTGGGATATATTTAGTTTTCATAAGACATCTCAGCTTTTTGAGAAAATCTTGTAATAATAATAATAATAATAATAATAATACATTTTTTACGAAATGATTTCAAGATGACCTATTTACATTGTGATAGAAGTAGGCTATTATATTTTAATTATTGTAATCTCTGTAAAAGATCTGAATAATTGGGATACTAATTATTGAATAATAAATAATGTGTTATTTGAAGACATGTGTAAAACTTCACAGTCATTTGTATTTCTGTATAATTTGTGTTTTAGTCAATATGAAATTCATCCTCCTCCTCCTCCCACCCTCCGCACCTCTCCCAATCAACAGCGCTACAACCACCACCTGCACCGGCATCACCGAGACCTCCACGGCCAGTACCACCAGAACCAGCCCAGCATCAGCAGCACCACCGCCACCATTGCCGCCGCCGCCACCACCACCACCACCGCTGCCACCACAACCGCCATAAAAGAGACGTATATGATCTGCCCCGTCTGTCTGCGCGTAAGTCTAGTGGCATGCCTGACTGTCTACATGGCAGAACAAGAGACTCAAGGATCTGTGACGCTCATTTCGACCATTAGCATTTGAACTATTTGCATTTCAATAGAAATGATAGATAATTGCAGATAAAATGCAAGATGCCATAAAAAACATGACCAATCAAAATTATCGTTTGATATTTTGAAGCCTACCGCCATCTCATCATTAAATCATTGTTGAAATTGGACGGTTGATTAATAGTGAGCACGTTTTTTAAATGGTGACACAATTTCTTCAGAAAATCAAAAATGGCTTCCAAAACATTGACTAATGAAAATTACCGAAGAGGTTAAACTGGAAAATTCGAGAGTTTTACAATGTGACAAAAACGGGATGGCGGGTATCTACGGTCTTTGATTGTTCATCATGATCATGTAAACAAAACATGAATCATAAAGCAGACTGTTGTCTTAAATTTAAAAACCTGAAAGAACGAGCTGAATAGTCCTACAACATGCCGAATTAGTAGGGCTCATTAATTAATTCGTAAAAGAAATTGTTTATATTAATTCTTCTGATATTTTAAGATGTAGGCATACATAGTAGGAATTTGGCTATTCGTCGACAGAAATATGAAGTTAACAAATGTTTTACTAATGATCTCAAAATTTCCGACTCTGTCAGGTGGGGCGATCGTCCCTTTTGCTACACCTACGCTACGCCACTGCTTATTAATAGCTATGAAACAAAGTGTTGAAAGTCACATTCCTATTTCACATTCTGACATCAATATCCATGATCTATGCAATTTTACCATTATTCCATGTGGCTCAAGATATCTAACAGATATAGAATATACTGTAACACATATTTGTTGTAAATCCTTTAGCTTAATATAGCTATACTGCTATATCCCTTTATATTACACTACGCTTTGTTGTAATATTGTTAAACAGATAATCACACAATGCGCTGAATAATATAGATATTCAACAATTTATGCAAAATGGTGTACGTCTTTGTGTATAATCAACGAAGCTGTCAGTAATTTCAATTCAAGAGCTTCGGCAGCAGTCTTTGGCATTACAAGGTTTGGTTTGATCAGGTTCGCGAGCTCTACAAATTCACGAGAACATGCTTGTTGATTCCGATCTGTTCCATATAACTCCGCACACAATTCCACGTCCGTTTGATCAATAGTATTCCCATAATCTCCAGTTTTATACATCGCGGGGCGAAGTACAATATATCAGGCTTTCCGCGGGGCAGCTCCTCATTTCGGCTTTTACTAATGGGGTGTACATTCCAGTGCTTTGAAATTCGGTCTAATTCAGTTTGAAGAAGAGCCATAAAGCAAAACCTCAAACATTCAATATGCAGAGGGTTCACATCATGAAAAAAGTTTGAATCCCTCAAATCTTTGAATAAGTGTATCCACCAGTTCCACCTAGCCTTCGTAGCATCGCCCACCATGCTTCAATTCTTTGGTCAGGCGTACTTTTCCCATATAGAAAGATTTGCAACCAAGCATCTGGATCGGTTGCTATATAATTAGAAAAAGGTTGGAGTTTGCATCTTTGCACAATGTTATATTCTTTGTACCAAAATCACATCGCAATAGCTTAGGGACAACGCCAAGTTGTTGCATAGTGTTCAAATAATAAGTTGTAATAATCGCTAGATCATTATTACTTACTGAAACTTGTAGCCACAGAATGCGTCTGCTGAATCAATCGATACAGCCATATATCGCAAACCCAAATGGTTTTAACTTATCATATCCGTCAACGTGCCACACATAGTTAGGCCCTGGGCATATATATTGTCTTCTTCTGAGTCGTCTCACTTTGCGACTAGCAACTCCTTCTGGATCAATGATGCTCATGATTTGCAAAACTAAATCTCGATTAATCCGTAAACCATGGTCAATAACGAGACGTCGCAAAATAGCACGATAACCAAGACAACTTCCACTATTTTGCATTTCAGAGAAAGTGATCGGAATGACGTTTTCTAATCTAGAGAGATGTGTCCCTATTGGTCGTCTCTTGAGCCCTAGTCGGTGAAGATGTCGCTTCAATTGTCTTAGCTAATGTTTAGGTTATGTTTTGACGTAAGAACGACACGAATTTCTGCATAAGAAAATCCATGTTTGAAGTATCGTTCAATAAGTACATCACGGGTTGTTTCATGGACAGTAGGTCTATCTAAGCATGGAAGATATGCACGCTGAACTGTGCCGTTGTTATCCATGCTGTTATGACGCGGTAACGGCGACTAATCTGAGCATCTACAGTGCCTGTAAGATAAATAGAAAAACATTAAATGCTTTCTCGCGTCACAATCCTTTCTCCAAATTATATTCGCTTGTTTGAACCAGAAATAAATTAAGAAAGCACAACTGCATCACTGTGTTTATCTGAAAATAGCTTATATGCTATGCTACGGTTTGCTTTGGTTTGGTATGGCAGGGATCAGGTGGGTTTTGGATCTTTGGATATAGCATGGTATTGTAACATACTCTATAGTATGGTATAATACGGTATTCGGGGTCTATGTATATTAGCATTGAGCATGTTAGAGTACAACGTGTTACTAAGGGCCGTGTAGGGTAGGTCAAAGAGGGTAGTGGCAGCATCGAAGTTAGAAATGACAGGATAGTCTAAGGTATTTCAGGGTTAGGCAGGGCATGGCATGCAATGTAGAAGTCTGAAACTAGTCTATGTCATGATAGGGCAGGACAGGAAGTGGGTTGTACTGTACGAATGGGTAAAGTTGAAGAAAATAGCATAGGGCGGGAAGTGTAGATGCTATGCATTGAAGCAACACGGACTGGTATACGGTGGTATATCTGGTATAGGATGTCATGTTTGGGCTGAAAAGCTATAGTAAGGTGGGGTTGACATCATACGGTTACAATTGTATGATAGTTATGGCATAGTAAGGTAAGGTTTTAAGACGTAAAATAGTTGGGGTATGCTAGGGTATGTGAAAGCGAAATCTAAGGCACAGTAAGCAGGATCACTATGCCAGTACACGGTAGGGCAGAGTATAGCAGGACAGTCATTCGACGACATGTGGAGGTAGTATATGGATTATGTTATGGTATTGTATTGTTGAGTGCACGAGTGCACTGCATGATTTGGTGCCAGGCGATCACCACCACCATCACCGCCGCCGCCGCCGCAGCCGCTGCCGCAGCTACTACTACTGCTGCTGCTGCTACTGCTGCTGCTGCTGCTGCTGCTGCTACT